>BQNB010081280.1:0-23916 GCA_026074375.1 Tanacetum coccineum
TAGCAATTGCCCAGCAACTAGCCAAGTCAAATTCGCGACTTGCACTCTGCAAGACAATGCTCTTACATGGTGGAATTCCTATGTTAAGACCACCACTCCAGAAGTAGCTCATGCCATGCCATGGGCAGCACTGAAGAAAATGATGACTGATAAATACTACCCAAGGGGTGAGATCAAGAAGATTAAGACTGAGATGTGGAATCTTAAGGTCAAGGGCACCGATGTGATGGCCCGACGATTTCAGCAACTAGCTTTGATGTGTTCCAGGATGTTCCCAAAAGAGGTAGACAAGATTGAAAAGTATATCGGTGGCTTACCCGATATGATACTTGGCAGTGTAAAAGCATCAAAGTCGAAGACCATGCAAGAAGTGATTGAGTTTACAACTGAGTTGATGGAGGATAAGACCCATGCCTATGCTGAACGTCAGGCAGAAAGGAAAAGGAAGTAAATCAATAGATAAGGAAACTATTTAAATCATATTAAATCACATTAAATACTTTCCTAGTCTTTATCTTGTAAGTCATTGACCAAATCTTCATTAATTCTTCAAAATCTTCCATCTTTGTAGAATTACATAGTTGCCAGATTTAGTCCTTTTGTTTCATTATTTTATTTATTTTGTCTCATCAAATCAAGAATCCCAACACATCTGATGCAGATACGGTCAACGAGCGAGTCGACATGACAAATACGCTCGACGGTTATTTTATGGGAACAGATTATTTTACTGTAACAAATTTCTGTGGCGGATTGGGCTGAAATTCACATGGTCACTCGAAAACGGCCCAACTGTCAAGATTCATGGTTATACCATGAGCCCTGTCAGTCTTAGGCCTTTAGGGGTCGTTTAGGCCCTCAAAAGGGCATTTTTCTATTTTTAAGCTTTATTTTGGGCAGAATCAATTATGTTTTGTTTGTGATTTTGTTTCCTTTTTATTTAGAACTTATCCTCCTTTAGATGATTGTCAACTATGGGAAACTCTTGGTTCCACGATTAGTGTTTCCATGAAGGACATGAACACTTCTATATGGAATTGGAATTCAACGTATGGTTTTTGTACCGAGCTTGAATTTTTCTAGTCCCATTTTTTATTTGTGCCAAAGTAAAAGTATTTAAGAAGGTGTCCTAAAAATTGTTTTCTCTTTTACATTGCCTTTTTTGGCTTATTTTATTAATAAATTCGCATTTAACAAAAAACGTTGAAAATACCCGCTAAAAGGTTTAATATTTCACCAAAAAATATTTGTTCATGAATAATTATACCTTTTAGCGGGTATTTTCCAATTTTTCTTTTCGGGTGAAATTTATCATTAGTGTTACAAGGAAGTCAAGTTTATTAGCCTATTTTTTGCAGGTTACCTTCTAATCTCATATCATGGGGACCTCTGATGCAGATACGGTCAACGAGCGAGTCGACATGACAAATACGCTCGACGCTTATTTTATGGCAACAGATTATTTTACGGTAACAAATTTCTATGGCGGATTGGGCAGAAATTCGCATGGTCACTCGAAAACGGCCCAACGGTCATGAATAATTATACCTTTTAGCGGGTATTTTCCAATTCTTCTTTTTGGGTGAAATTTATCATTAGTGTTACAAGGAAGTCAAGTTTATTAGCCTATTTTTTGCAGGTTACCTTCTAATCTCATATCATGGGGACCTCTGATGCAGATACGGTCAACGAGCGAGTCGACATGACAAATACGCTCGACGCTTATTTTATGGCAACAGATTATTTTACGGTAACAAATTTCTGTGGCGGATTGGGCTGAAATTCGCATGGTCACTTAAAAACGGCCCAACGGTCAAGACTCATGGTTATACCATGAGCCCTGTCAGTCTTAGGCCTTTAGGGGTCGTTTAGGCCCTCAAAAGGGCATTTTTCTATTTTTAAGCTTTATTTTGGGCAGAATCAATTATGTTTTGTTTGTGATTTTGTTTCCTTTTTATATAGAACTTATCCTCCTTTAGATGATTGTCAACTATGGGAAACTCTTGGTTCCACGATTAGTGTTTCCATGAAGGACATGAACACTTCTATATGGAATTGGAATTCAACGTATGGTTTTTGTACCGAGCTTGAATTTTTCTAGTCCCATTTTTTATTTGTGCCAAATTAAAAGTATTTAAGAAGGTGTCCTAAAAATTGTTTTCTCTTTTACATTGCCTTTTTTGGCTTATTTTATTAATAAATTCGCATTTAACAAAAAACGTTGAAAATACCCGCTAAAAGGTTTAATATTTCACCAAAAAATATTTGTTCATGAATAATTATACCTTTTAGCGGGTATTTTCCAATTTTTCTTTTCGGGTGAAATTTATCATTAGTGTTACAAGGAAGTCAAGTTTATTAGCCTATTTTTTGCAGGTTACCTTCTAATCTCATATCATGGGGACCTCTGATGCAGATACGGTCAACGAGCGAGTCGACATGACAAATACGCTCGACGCTTATTTTATGGCAACAGATTATTTTACGGTAACAAATTTCTATGGCGGATTGGGCTGAAATTCGCATGGTCACTCGAAAACAGCCCAACATTCAAGAGTCATGGTTATACCATGAGCCCTGTCAGGCTTAGGCCTTTAGGGGTCGTTTAGGCCCTCAAAAGGGCATTTTTCTATTTTTAAGCTTTATTTTGGGCAGAATCAATTATGTTTTGTTTGTGATTTTGTTTCCTTTTTATATAGAACTTATCATCCTTTAGATGATTGTCAACTATGGGAAACTCTTGGTTCCACGATTAGTGTTTCCATGAAGGACATGAACACTTCTATATGGAATTGGAATTCAACGTATGGTTTTTGTACCGAGCTTGAATTTTTCTAGTCCCATTTTTTATTTGTGCCAAAGTAAAAGTATTTAAGAAGGTGTCCTAAAAATTGTTTTCTCTTTTACATTGCCTTTTTTGGCTTATTTTATTAATAAATTCGCATTTAACAAAAAACGTTAAAAATACCCGCTAAAAGGTTTAATATTTCACCAAAAAATATTTGTTCATGAATAATTATACCTTTTAGCGGGTATTTTCCAATTTTTCTTTTCGGGTGAAATTTATCATTAGTGTTACTAGGAAGTCAAGTTTATTAGCCTATTTTTTCCAGGTTACCTTCTAATCTCATATCATAGGGACCTTTGATGCAGATACGGTCAACGAGCGAGTCGACATGACAAATATGCTCGACGCTTATTTTATGGCAACAGATTATTTTACAGTAACAAATTTCTATGGCGGATTGGGCTGAAATTCGCTTGGTCACTCGAAAACGGCCCAATGGTCATGAATAATTATACCTTTTAGCGGGTATTTTCCAATTTTTCTTTTTGAGTGAAATTTATCATTAGTGTTATAAGGAAGTCAAGTTTATTAGCCTATTTTTTGCAGGTTACCTTCTAATCTCATATCATGGGGACCTCTGATGCAGATACGGTCAACGAGCGAGTCGACATGACAAATACGCTCGACGCTTATTTTATGGCAACAGATTATTTTACGGTAACAAATTTATGTGGCGGATTGGGCTGAAATTCGCATGGTCACTCGAAAACGGCCCAACGGTCAAGACTCATGGTTATACCATGAGCCCTGTCAGTCTTAGGCCTTTAGGGGTCGTTTAGGCCCTCAAAAGGGCATTTTTCTATTTTTAAGCTTTATTTTGGGCAGAATCAATTATGTTTTGTTTGTGATTTTGTTTCCTTTTTATATAGAACTTATCATCCTTTAGGTCGACATGACAAATATGCTCGACGCTTATTTTATGGCAACAGATTATTTTACGGTAACAAATTTATATGCTATTGGCTGAAATTTTCGCATGGTCAACATCGAAAAAACGGCCCAGAAACGGTCATGAACAATAATACCTTTTAAGCGGGTATTTTTCCAATTCTTCTTTCGGGTGAAATTTATTCATAGTTGTAACAAGGAAGTCAAGGTTTTTAACCTTATTTTTTGCCAAGGTTACCTTCTAATCTCATATCAGGGGACCAGTCCTGATGCAGATACGGTCAAACGAGCGAGTCGACATGACAAATACGCTGCGAACGCTTATATTTTATGGCATCATTTATTTTACTTAAAACAATTTATGGGGCGGATTGGGCTGAAATTCGCATGGTCACTCGAAAAGTGCCCAACGGTCAATGACCTCATGGTTATACATGAGCCCTGTCATGTTTTAAGGCCTTGTAGGGGTTGTTTAGGCACTCAAAAGGGCATTTTTCTATGTTTTTAAGCTTTATTTTGGGCAGAATCAATTATGTTTTGTTTGTGATTTTGTTTCCTTTTTATTTTAAAAGACTTATCCCTCCTTTAAGATGATTGTCAAACTATGGGAAACTCTTGTTTCCACGATTAGTGTTTCCATGAAGGACATGAACACTTATATATGGAATGGGAATTCAACGTATGGTTTTTGTACCGAGCTTGAATTTTTCTAGTCCCATTTTTTATTTGTGCCAAAGTAAAAATATTTAAGAAGGGTCCCCTAAAAATTTTTTCGCTCTATAACTTTGCCTTTTTTGGCTAATTTTAATTAAAAAATTCGCATTTAACAAAAAACGTTGAAAATAACCCCGCTAAAAAAGGTTTAATATTTTTCACCAAAAAAAAAATAATTGTTCATGAATAATTATACCTTTTAGCGGGTATTTTCCAATTTTTTCTTTTCGGTGAAATTTATCCATTTGGTTTACAATGAAGTCAAGTATTAATTATCCTATTTTTACAAGTTACCTCTAATCTCATACATTGGGACCTCCTGATGCAGTTAACGGTCAACGAGCTGAGGGGTTCCCCCACCATGACAAATAACGCACCGACGGCTTAATTTATGGCAACAGATATTTTTACGTTTACAAATTTCTGTGGGCGCTTGGTCTTGAAATACCGCATGGTCACACTCGAAAACAGCCCACGTCATGAAAATTATACCTTTTTGCGGTATTTTCCAATTCTTCTTTGTCGTGTGAAATTTTATAATTTAGTGTTACAAGGAAGTCAAGTTTATTAGCCTATTTTTTGCAGGTTACCTTCTAATCTCAAATCATGGGGACCTCTGATGCAGATACGGTCAACGAACGAGTCGACATGACAAATACGCTCGACGCTTATTTTATGGCAACAGTTTATTTTACGGTAACAAATTTATATGGCGGATTGGGCTAAAATTCTCATGGTCACTCAAAAACGGCCCAACGGTCAAGACTCATGGTTAACCATGAGCCCTGTCAGTTTTAGGCCTTTAGGGGTCGTTTAGGCCCTCAAAAGGGCATTTTTTTATTTTTAAGCTTTATTTTGGGCAGAATCATTTATGTTTTGTTTGTGATTTTGTTTCCTTTTTATTTAGAACTTATCCTCCTTTAGATAATTGTCAACTATGGGAAATTCTTGGTTCCACGATTAGTGTTTTCATGAAGGACATGAACACTTCTATATGGAATTGGAATTCAACGTATGGTTTTTGTACCGAGCTTGAATTTTTCTAGTCCCATTTTTTATTTGTGCCAAAGTAAAAGTATTTAAGAAGGTGTCATAAAAATTGTTTTCTCTTTTACATTGCCTTTTTGGCTTATTTTATTAATAAATTCACATTTAACAAAAAACGTTAAAAATACCCGCTAAAAGGTTTAATATTTCACCAAAATATATTTGTTCATGAATAATTATACCTTTTAGCGGGTATTTTCCCATTTTTCTTTTCGGGTGAAATTTATCATGTGTGTTACAAGGAAGTCAAGTTTATTAGCCTATTTTTTGCAGGTTACCTTCTAATCTCGTATCATGGGGACCTCTGATGCAGATACACAGTCACTAGCGATCGACATGACAAATACGCTCGACGCTTATTTTTATATGGCAACAGAATATTTACCGTTCAAATTTCTGTGGGCGGATTGGGCTGAAAATCCACTTTCCCACTCAAAAGACGGCCCAACGGTCATGAACAATTAATACCTTTAGTGTGGACTTATTCCCCCCCCCCCAATTCTTCTTTCGCTGGGTGAAATTTAACATAGTAGTTACAAGGTAAGTCAAGTTGATTTATCCTATTTATAGGCAGTTACCAATTCTAATCACAAAAATCAAGGGGACCCTCCGATGCAGATACGGTCAACGAGCGAGTCGACATGACAAATACGCACGACGCTTATTTTATGGCAACAAATTATTTTACGGTAACAGATTTATGTGGCGGATTGGGCTGAAATTCGCATGGTCACTTGAAAACGGCCCAACAGTCAAGACTCATGGTTATACCATGAGCCCTGTCAGTCTTAGGCCTTTAGGGGTCGTTTAGGCCCTCAAAAGGGCATTTTTCTATTTTTAAGCTTTATTTTGGGCAGAATCAATTATGTTTTGTTTGTGATTTTGTTTCCTTTTTATTTAGAACTTATCCTCCTTTAGATGATTGTCAACTATGGGAAACTCTTGGTTCCACGATTAGTGTTTCCATGAAGGACATGAACACTTCTATATGGAATTGGAATTCAACGTATGGTTTTTGTACCGAGCTTGAATTTTTCTAGTCCCATTTTTTATTTGTGCCAAAGTAAAAGTATTTAAGAAGGTGTCCTAAAAATTGTTTTCTCTTTTACATTGCCTTTTTTGGCTTATTTTATTAATAAATTCGCATTTAACAAAAAACGTTGAAAATACCCGCTAAAAGGTTTAATATTTCACCAAAAAATATTTGTTCATGAATAATTATACCTTTTAGCGGGTATTTTCCAATTTTTCTTTTCGGGTGAAATTTATCATTAGTGTTACAAGGAAGTCAAGTTTATTAGCCTATTTTTTGCAGGTTACCTTCTAATCTCATATCATGGGGACCTCTGATGCAGATACGGTCAACGAGCGAGTAGACATGACAAATACGCTCGACGCTTATTTTATGGCAACAGATTATTTTACGGTAACAAATTTCTGTGGCGGATTGGGCTGAAATTCGCATGGTCACTCGAAAACGGCCCAACGGTCAAGACTTATGGTTATACCATGAGCCCTGTCAGTCTTAGGCCTTTAGGGGTCGTTTAGGCCCTCAAAAGGGCATTTTTCTATTTTTAAGCTTTATTTTGGGCAGAATCAATTATGTTTTGTTTGTGATTTTGTTTCCTTTTTATTTAGAACTTATCCTCCTTTAGATGATTGTCAACTATGGGAAACTCTTGGTTCCACGATTAGTGTTTCCATGAAGGACATGAACACTTCTATATGGAATTGGAATTCAACGTATGGTTTTTGTACCGAGCTTGAATTTTTCTAGTCCCATTTTTTATTTGTGCCAAATTAAAAGTATTTAAGAAGGTGTCCTAAAAATTGTTTTCTCTTTTACATTGCCTTTTTTGGCTTATTTTATTAATAAATTCGCATTTAACAAAAAAACGTTGAAAATACCCGCTAAAAGGTTTAATAGTTCACCAAAAAATATTTGTTCATGAATAATTATACCTTTTAGCGGGTGTTTTCCAATTTTTCTTTTCGGGTGAAATTTATCATTAGTGTTGCAAGGAAGTCAAGTTTATTAGCCTATTTTTTGCAGGTTACCTTCTAATCTCATATCATGGGGACCTCTGATGCAGATACGGTCAACGAGCGAGTCGACATGACAAATACGCTCGACGCTTATTTTATGGCAACAGATTATTTTACGGTAACAAATTTCTATGGCGGATTGGGCTGAAATTCGCATGGTCACTCAAAAATGGCCCAACGGTTAAGACTCATGGTTATACCATGAACCCTGTCAGTCTTAGGCCTTTAGGGGTCGTTTAGGCCCTCAAAAGGGCATTTTTCTATTTTTAAGCTTTATTTTGGGCATAATTAATTATGTTTTGTTTGTGATTTTGTTTCCTTTTTATATAAAACGTATCATCCTTTAGATGATTGTCAACTATGGGAAACTCATGGTTCCACGATTAGTGTTTCCATGAAGGACATGAACACTTCTATATGGAATTGGAATTCAACGTATGGTTTTTGTACCGAGCTTGAATTTTTCTAGTCCCATTTTTTATTTGTGCCAAAGTAAAAGTATTTAAGAAGGTGTCCTAAAAATTGTTTTCTCTTTTACATTGCCTTTTTTGGCTTATTTTATTAATAAATTCGCATTTAACAAAAAACGTTGAAAATACCCGCTAAAAGGTTTAATATTTCACCAAAAAATATTTGTTCATGAATAATTATACCTTTTAGCGGGTATTTTCCAATTTTTCTTTTCGGGTGAAATTTATCATTAGTGTTACAAGGAAGTCAAGTTTATTAGCCTATTTTTTGCAGGTTACCTTCTAATCTCATATCATGGGGACCTCTGATGCAGATACGGTCAACGAGCGAGTCGACATGACAAATACGCTCGACGCTTATTTTATGGCAACAGATTATTTTACGGTAACAAATTTCTGTGGCGGATTGGGCTGAAATTCGCATGGTCACTCGAAAACGGCCCAACGGTCAAGACTCATGGTTATACCATGAGCCCTGTCAGTCTTAGGCCTTTAGGGGTCGTTTAGGCCCTCAAAAGGGCATTTTTCTATTTTTAAGCTTTATTTTGGGCAGAATCAATTATGTTTTGTTTGTGATTTTGTTTCCTTTTTATTTAGAACTTATCCTCCTTTAGATGATTGTCAACTATGGGAAACTCTTGGTTCCACGATTAGTGTTTCCATGAAGGACATGAACACTTCTATATGGAATTGGAATTCAACGTATGGTTTTTGTACCGAGCTTGAATTTTTCTAGTCCCATTTTTTATTTGTGCCAAAGTAAAAGTATTTAAGAAGGTGTCCTAAAAATTGTTTTCTCTTTTACATTGCCTTTTTTGGCTTATTTTATTAATAAATTCGCATTTAACAAAAAACGTTGAAAATACCCGCTAAAAGGTTTAATATTTCACCAAAAAATATTTGTTCATGAATAATTATACCTTTTAGCGGGTATTTTCCAATTTTTCTTTTCGGGTGAAATTTATCATTAGTGTTACAAGGAAGTCAAGTTTATTAGCCTATTTTTTGCAGGTTACCTTCTAATGGAGGTTAAACCTTGAAGAAAAAAATGAGTACAACTTTCTCTTAGTCCTCCCAAACCAACATTAGAACGCCCCAAACATACCTAGAGAATAAATTATTAAGAAAATATTTTCATGATATTCAATAGAGCCAATATTAAGATACCATGCAGATGCACATATCACTAAAGAATAGGAAACTATAGAGGCCATGGGACAATATTGGTAAAAACCATACGTTGAATTCTAATTCCATAGAGAAGTATTCATGCCCTTCATGGAAACACTAATCGTGGAACCAAGAGTTTCCTATAGTTGACAATCATTTAATAGAGGATAAGTTCTAAATAAAAAGGAAACAAAATCACAAACAAAACTTAATTGATTCTGCCCAAAATAAAGCTTAAAAATAGGAAAATGCCATTTTTAGGGCCCAAACGACCCCAAAAGGCCTAAGACTGACAAGGCTCATGGTTATACCATGAGTCTTGACCGTTGGGCCATTTTTGAGTGACCATGCGAATTTCAGCCCATTCCGCCACATAAATTTGTTACCGTAAAATAATCTGTTGCCACAAAATAAGCGTCGAGCATATTTGTTATGTCGAGTCGCTCGTTGACTGTATCTGCATCAGAGGTCCCCATGATATGATATTAGAAGGTAACCTGCAAAAAATAGGCTAATAAACTTGAATTCCTTGTAACACTAATGAAACATAATCCGAAAAGAAAAATTGGAAAATGCCCGCTAAAAGGTCTAATAAATCATGAACAAATCTTTTTCGGGTGAAATATTAAACATTTTAGCGGAAATTTCAATTTGGTATTGTTTTTCATAATGCAATTTATTAATAAAATAACCAAAAAAGGCAATGACACAAGAGAAAACAATTTTTAGGAGACAACTTTATTAAATACTTTTACATTGGCACAAATAAAAAAAAGGGACTAGAAAAAGTCAAGCTCGGACAAAAACAAAATCAAATAAACAATAAAACCAAGAATAGATAAAAAAAGCCAATTCATAGTATTCTAAGAACCATCAGACAACATAACATACCCATAAAGAAATCCAATGGAAACACAGGAGCGTCAACAAGAAGCAATAACAAATGAAGTGCCCCTTTAAAAAACTTTCCTAAACAAAAACCAAGTATGATAAACTTGAGAAAAAAAATGAGCACAACTTATCACTTAGTCCCTCCCAAATCAACATTAGAACGCACTAAACCTACCTATAAAAAAATGATTAAGAAACTATATTCCATGCTAATCAATATGAGCCCATTATTAAGATACCATAGCGAATGCACATATCACCAAAGAATAGGAAACTCAATAGGCCATAGATAATATTGGTAAAAACCATACGTGAATTCCAATTCCATAGAGAAGTGTTCCTGTCCCTCATGGAAACAGTAATCGGGAACAAGAGTTTCCCATAGTTGACCATTATCTAAAGGAGGATAAGTTCTAAATAAAAAGGAAACAAAATCACAAACAAAACACAATTGATTCTGCCCAAAATAAAGCTTAAAAATAGAAAAAAATGCCCTTTTGAGGGCCCAAACGACCCCGAAAGGGCTCATGATATTACCATGAGTATTGATCGTTGGGCCGTTTTCGAGTGACCATGCGAATTTCAATCCAAACGCCAAGAAATATGTGTTCTGTAAAATAATCTGTATGCACAAAGATAATCGTCGAGCGTATTTTCATGTCCGACTCCTCGTTGACCTGTGATCGTGCATCAGAGTGTCCCCCATATATACATTAGAAAGTTAACTTGCAAAAAATAGGCTAATAAACTTGAATTCCTTGTAACACTAATGATAAATTTCACCCGAAAACAAAAATTGGAAAATACCCGCTAAAAGGTATAATTATTCATGAACAAAATTTTTTTGGTGAAATATTAAACCTTTTACCGGGTATTTTCAACGTTTTTTGTTAAATGCAAATCTATTAATAAAATAAGCCAAAAAAGGCAATGTACAAAGAGAAAACAATTTTTAGGACACCTTCATAAATACTTTTACTTTGGCACAAATCAAAAATGGGACAAGAAAAATTCAAGCTCGGTACAAAAACCATAATGCAATGAAACAATAAACCAAGAAGTAGATAAAAAATGACCAATTCAGAGTAGTCTTAGCCCATCAAGACAACTGAACAGACCATAAAGAAGATACATTGGAAACACATGGAGTGAAACAAGAAGCAAGACCAAATGAGTATGCCCCTTTAAAAAACTTCCTTAAACAAAAAACCAAGTAGGTTAAACCTTGGAGAAAAAAAAATGAGTTCAACTTTCTCTTAATCCTCCCAAATCAACATTAGAACGCCAGAAACATACCTAGAGAATAAATGATTAAGAAACTATTTTCACGATATTCAATAGAGCCATTATTAAGATACCATGCAGATGCACATATCACAAAAGAATAGCAAACTATAGAGGCCATAAGACAATATTGGTAAAAACCATACGTTGAATTCCAATTCCATAGAGTAGTGTTCATGTCCTTTGTAACACCCCCATTTTTACAATATAGCAGCGGAAGCTAAAAAAATGTTTAATTCCCCCTTGGTATTACTTCATGTATAGCAATAATCATAATTAAGAAAACAACTTTTAAAGAGATGTTGTTGGAAAAAATTGGTATCATTCATTATAAACAAGTTTTTAACAAAATGCAGAGTCCAAAATCTAAAACATTTATATTGAATGATAACAGTTCACCATCTCGGTCATGCCACTCCATAACGCCAACTTTCACAATTACCCTGAGATAAACATGCTAAAAAGTTCAACACAAAGGTTGAGAAAAATCATAAGTTTCAAAATTAATAATTGAATACAAAGTTTCATATGGGAAGTATTGGCTTACAAGGATAATTATTATGGAGATCAATATTATTATGGAAAACAATTAAATTGAAGTAATCATAATGTTTATAATTGCAACGAATACAATTATTATAGAAAAATCAGGGTAACATTATTATTGAAACCAAGCTCATTACTTCAAAACATAAACAAGGAAATCACCGAGTAGGATATTGGTTCGGGACAGATATCCCCATGTGAAAAGGTAACTTTCCAATGTCATCTATTAGACATTATTATGTGTTTTTGCTACCCCAAGTCAAGGGTATACCACGGGAATCCGCACCCCCAGATATCTATTCACAATATTCGCGTCACACGCAATGCACAGTAATGAATGATTCATGATAGTGTAAATAATGAGCACTGGAAGCTACTTAGGCAATAAAAACTGGAAAGTCATGACGAATAGAAAACACTTGCAGTTGCCATATTTATAAAAAGGGCTATCACATGTCTTTGAAAAGTACTCACATTGATATAAGATAAACGAGAAAGTAAAAGAGATTTTTAACAAGCAATGTATCCCCCTCGCGGGTTTATAAACTTTGAAAATAAAGTAAAGGTGATGTTATGAACTTCACCGGGTAGTAGATGAAAATATACTGAAATAAATCTTACTACCTATCACAATCTTAACCAGGGAAAGTTGATATATTAAAATGATAATAAATAGCCACGTTACAAGCCTAGTAGAATATGTCAAGTCTAGTAAGATTTTACTTTAGAACTTTGGGTTTAAGAGTTATGTTTTTGAATGAAGAGTATTGTCATTATTGAATCATCGAACGGAGCTGATCAATATGTTAGAAGCCATTCTATAAACGTTTGAGGAGCGAGGGCACTTTAAATCGTAAACCCAACCACTCAGTCAGAACGTAATATCGAGATGGAACATCTTAATATGAAGCTCCCTAGTATTGTGGTACAATATAGCTTCCGGATGATCGGTTTTAAGCGTTTTATTCAATATCTAGAAAAGTTAGAGCACGATAGAGCATTAAAAAAAGTTATGTCCATATAATGTTTTGGATATGATTTTATACTTTTTCAAAATGTTACATTTTAGACCCTGGGGTTTGGAAAATTGCAAATAAGCCGTTGGAGTTTGCATTTTTACGACTTTGGTCCTTCAACTTTGAAAGATATACCAAATAAACCTTAGACTTTGAAAAGTGACATAAATGACCCCTGGAGTTATAACTTTGATAAAATAACACTTTTAGTCCTTTTAGATATAAGTTTCTGAAAGTTACGATATATACCCCTTGCATGGATTATAATTATAAAACATGTCCAAATTGCTATGCAAGCTTAGTTTAACATTTTAATAGACATTTATAAGTTATAATAAACAAAAATATGAAGTTTTACGCACACAATGATTAAAATAACGATACTTTAAGTTGCGCTAAAATGGGTCAAATAATGGTTTCAAAATGTAAACCTCGTGTTTTAATTTCAAAATTCCTTCATTAATCAATAAAGTGGTATTTTAACTATTATAGTAAGCATGCAAAGGATATGATAATAACAAAAACTCACCATTAAAACATTTATTTTTTTAAGAAAAACGCGAAATAGGATTCGGGTGTATCGGTTTTGGAGATCAACATGGAAAATGAGCATGGAATTGGTTGATGAACATTATACAAGTTTAATTTAGGATCATATGAACATTAAAAGGGTGTAGTAGCAGGTATGAAGTTGATAGAACCTGGGTTTGAGCTTCAATGATCAAAAATGGTGGAAATGGGTCATTTCGGGTAGTATTTCCACTCGTAGCCTTGTATCTTCACTTCAAGGCTTCAATTCTTCAGGACTTCACTTCTTGAACTTTTTTAATGATCCTAGGATCATATGGGAGCAAAGTATTGCTGAATTATGGGTTTGAGAAAGAAGAGATGTGGTGGAAGTTGTAATGAAGGAGTTGGGGCCCTATTTATAGTGTTAGCAACCCTTAGAGGCCAAGGAACTTTGGTAACTAGGTTATGACACATGAGGGATGATATGGAGAGTCTAGGGGATGATTAAGGAAGGCTATGGTGCAAGGAGGATGCTTATGAAGGTTGTTTTGGGTGTAGTGGTGGCCGCGGCTGAAGTAGGCCAACAAGGCCATCATGTGGCTTCATTTGAGACCAAGAAATGGTTCATATATGTTGGTAAGGCTGAGAGGGATTCTAGAAGAGGTTCACATAAGTTATTTGCACTTGGAATGGTTTGAAATGGGTCAAAATTGAGTATGAAAGGGTTCGAGTCTATTTTGGGGTTCGACTAGATTTTCACAAGTTTTCAAGCCTTTATTTCGTGTATAAATGATTAAGGATAGTTAATATATGTAGCCAAGGTCTGATATAGGAAGGATTAGCAAAGATTAGCAATTGGTTTGGGTTAAAATGGATTAGAATTGAAGAAATGAGGTCACGGGTTTGATTATGGCACGTTTAGGGTTTTCTTGACTTTTTTGGTTTATATTTTGGATACTCTTGATTAGGAATGATGGAATACTGATCCTAGGGCTTATATAAAGTAGTATCAATGAAGTTTAGTCATTGGTTTAAGTTAAAATGGGTTGAAATTGAAAGAATAAACCGTAGCTTAGAATTAGGGTTCATATAAGGCTTTTAGGGTTTTCTAGCTTTGTAATTCTCGTACATTGTTGAAGAAAGGATGGTTAATGATAAATAAAGGTTTGTAAACTCATTTTATGGGTTTACAATGATTCTTGGTTGCTTATTTGAGAATGAGATGGTCTGAAAATGAGTAAACGGGTCAAAGGTATAATTAGGGTACAACTAGGGTTTTCTAGATTCGTTTCTTGGATAATTGAGGTAGAATGATGAAATGATGATGGAATATGATTGAGGATGTTGTAATTTATGTTATTATAACTTATTTAAGTATTGGTTTAGGTTTACAATGGATAAAAATCAAGAAACAGGTCATGGTTTAGAAACTAGCTCGGTTTTAGGGTTTAGGGTTTTGAATTAGGGGTTTGAATGCAAAAAGAGGTATAAAATCTTATGAATTGAATAATTAGGGTTTACACCTTGTATATTGAGTGTAGTAGCTTGTACACAAGTGATGGTGAAGAAATTAGAATGAAAACGGAGGTAAAACGACTATTTTAGAGATCATGCTTAATGACTTGTACATTGAGCTTTTAGAGATTTTATATTTCAAATGAGATGTTATATTGCTTGTATATATGCTTTAGTATCTTGTGCATTCACTTTAGGGGTTAACCCTTCCATGAGATTAGGGTTTAGGGCATCCGATAATGGTTTAAAGCCCGTTTTGATATGATGTTGCAAATGGTACCTTATAGGAATAATGTACCTTGTAATAATGATATTATGATATTGACTTGACATGGTATGATGTTTGCTTGACATATATGAAGATAGGATTGCCATATGAAGGTTGCCTGAGTCCGTTAACTTTAGTTATGCAGGTTATATTACATATTGAGATATTGGCAAAGTAATGTAATGTAATAAAGCGAAAAATTTCCCTAAAAAAGGTGAGTTCATATATAATTGATAGTTTGTACATCATCTAACTTAATAGATGGATATTTACATTTATGAAAATTACGGGTTGTTATAGAAGCTTACAAGAGGTCCAAGCTTTTTGGCAATGATATTAAGCTCTTAAAGCTTAAAAACAAACCTATATGCTTACCATAAGCTCTAAACCAATGACCATCCCTTATAAACCATGCTCCAAATGATTTCTTCTTCTCTTTTTTTATTATCTTTTTTTGGATTTTTGACTTTTTTGACAGAAAATGAAATGAGCTTATATAAAGGCTTTTAATGACTCAAAAACTTTTATAAAACCTTAAGAACAATATTTAAAACACAATATTTAAAACACAATAAACTTAAATGACAAATATTTAAAGGAAAACACTAAAATGCATAAAAGAAAATGACAAGTATGTAAAAGACTAAAATTTAAATGACAATTATATTAAAAATGCAGTATTAAAAGAGGTACAAATTTAGGTTACAAGTTTTTTGCCTTGAACAAAATTCGACAAAGACTAGAATGGCTAAACTAGCTACTATTTATACAAAAACCCTAAACCTTGAGTCTTCATATGATGTGTTTGTTGTGTTTTCTTTGTGAGAGAGTTCCCAAGTCATTCTTAGCCATTGGATTGCCTTGGTGCCCAAGTTCTTTGATCATACCCATTGATCTTGTTGTATGTTTCTTCTGCCCAATAAGGTTGTGAGGGATTGCCAGCGTGTCATGGGGTGGGGTGTGATGGGAAAGAGATGGGTTTGGAGTATAGTGAACAGTAACCGAGGTTGGGGGGACAGGGATACATGAACAGTGTCCTTTGGCGGGAATGGGTTCATATGTCTGTTTGATTGTGAGCAGGGAATGAGTTTGCTGGATTGGCAAGAGTGGCCCTCCAACTTGTATATTATTATTGCAAGGGAGTCCTTGTGTAGATATAAGTTTTGAGGGATTTGCAAGATCAGTCCCTAAAGTTGTATATGGGTATTACACCCCTAGTCCATTAGGTAACGGGGTTAATCTGTTAAAGGGTTTTGGGTTAACAACAGTTAAGGTGATATTGGGCTTATACTTAACAGTTTGGGCCATATGAATTAAAAGGGTTAAAAGGGTATTGGGCCGTGTATATAAACAAGGAGTTGGGCCTTTGGTCTTCAATATAACCCTTAATGGGCTGCCCCGGCCCATTAGATGGGTAAGGGTGGCCCATTAAGAATTACTTTGGTTACGGCTTCGAGTTTGACCTTTGACTTTTGTTGACTTTTTGGCTTTGACTTGACTTTGGCTTCGATTTGACTTTCTCTTTTCACGCTTTTCCATTCCGTGCTGGATTTTGTCCGTTTTTGCTTGATTTTTAGTCCTTTTCTCGGATATCCATTTCCTGCACAATATAAATAAAAACATACAAATACAATGTATTTTTGGTACGTTTTTGGTCATTTAAGTCCGGTTTAAATGGAAAACGGTATGTGTAATTAAGCACATACCAGTCTGTTTAATGATGATGAGATTTCCTCCTCCCTCGTCGAGGATGATAAAGACTTCCTTGATGATAGTTTTGCCTCATTATCTAAGTTTTAATTGCTTTAAGTTTGAGTATTGTAATTCAAATATTCTTAATTGTAACAGTTATGGACAAATGTGTTGTTTATGTGAGAATGTATACTTGTATGTGTAAGTTTGAATTTTCTAAAAAATATAAAAATTGTTCCTCGTATCACCACAAACTTCCGCTGCTACGTTATGAAGGCTTCAAGTTCGATTCACCTCCCACTCTGCTCCAACTGCAGGGTGAATTAGCGTATTTATGTTTAGCTTAGTATTGATTATTATGTAATTGTAATTAAGCGGAATAGTGCGGTTAGTCTAGGGCTATGCCCAAGCCTAGCATCATTGTAATCTTGGGCAAAGGCCATAAATGACTAACCTACTTATCCAAATATACTGAGGTTCCTAGTAAACTTTATAAAGGTACACCAAAACATGTATACATTCAAAATTTAAATGAAATGAATAACTTTTTAAGTGTTTTGACTAAAATACCATTTTGTTCTACCAAACTCGTTTAGGCCTGAAACTGAGGCACACAAATCCAAGATCCCGCCCCCACATGCCTTCGTCGCTTTATCGGATAAACAATCATTGCTCGTTTGTTTTCTAATATTTCTTTTGGTTGCTTTTTTCTTTAAGACCGGATTTAATTATGCGGTCTTTTGGGTTGGACTTTTAGAAGTGGAACTGATGAGAATGATTGTTTGAGAGTCAGTGTTATAGAGGATTTAGGGAATTGTGTAAACTGAACAAAAAGAAAAGGACGTGCGATACTCTATTTTTTGCATAATCCCTTAAAAATCCTACATGTGAAAAAGGGTTCTAGGTTTAGACTTTGTATACATGTAAGATGCATGAATAAAAAATTATACAAGGGAAAAGGACGTATGCTATTTACTCTGTAACACAATTCTTAAAAATGGTTTGATGATGGACGGAAAATAGCTGGGATGGTGGTTGATAGCCGGAAAAGTCGCCGGAATCTGGGTATGAAGATGGGAAAGATGAAGATTGTAGAACAAAAGGGTATTTTAGTCAAAAAATATTTCTTATTTTACGTAATTACGTAAAAAACCATTAGTGTTTTAGAAAAAATATTTCTTATTTTACGTAATTACGTAAAATATGTGTCAGACTATTTTTTTTAATATGAAAGCTAAAAAGGTAAAAAGTTAATGGTCCTCAATTAACGGTCGTTAATTGATGACCATTAAAATACTGCGCGTTCTACTGTTTACCCTCACTGAAACTACTGTTCATCCAATATTTATTATTTTTTGGCGCGTAATGACCGTTATCTCCTAACAGCCCCCACTAAATGTTATATAGAGGAAATTAGAGGAAAAAAATTCTTCTTGTCCATTGTTCATGGAAACTACCCTCTTTTTTTACAAAGGATCTTATCTAAAAGATAAGTAGCTGATATAATCGCTTTCCCCCACTTATTGTGGTTTAAACCATGACTTCGACAACAAGACATTAAGCATGTCTTTTAAGGCATTGGTCTTTTTATTTCAACAATTATGTTAAGTTGAGACGCATAGGAGTAATAAATTAGTGTCTTATTTCATGCTTAGCACATAAATTTGAAAATGAACACATATTCACCTCGATGTCACTTCGAACCACCTTGTTTTAGGTAACAAATTGTTTCACAACTTATTTGTATAGAATAATCATGTCTATATCCTTACTCTCAAGTAAGCATAAATAGCAATATTTATACTACCATCAATAAGTATGCCCAAGTACTCATTAATTTCTACGTTAGTGGTATCGATGCCAAGTTTATTTGATTCAAACACAAGATGGAATCCAAATTTATTAAGCAGCCATCCGAAAACAAAATTCCTATGAATCTCCAACACGTACAACACGTTGGTTAACTTAAGCTATTTTCCATATGTAAATTCAACATCACACCCCCTTTTCCTCTGAGATTAGCAGTAGAAGATTTGCCCATAAATTTCTTCTCTCTATCTCAACTGCATTGAAAGAGTTAATCATACACTTATCAGCATAAACATGACATGATGCCTAAGTGTTAATCCGACATCATCTAAGGTTGATCATGTAATGGCGTTAATTTTCATGCCATTCAGGAAATTTAACGCATAGTTATGTAACAATAAATATGAATGCTTCGAAGCATCTACTGTACACATAACTCGATCGTCTAACTTTCAGCAAGTTTGGAAATAGATCCGTTAGATGTCACTCATGACATTTCAAATATTTTGTTAGTACGAGGTCCCCAATGTTATTTAGAAACTAATTTTGGTATTATTAACAACTTACTAATATAATATTTTGTAAATCACAAAGCGTGTTCTAACAAAACCGATTGAAACAACTTTTGTTTAAAACACTAATGTTTTTGTAAGATCTATTTTACAAAACCTCTTTAAAAGAAGTATTTTGAATAATATAATTAAACAGTGTCGTTATTACAAGATGTTTTTAGACAAAAGAGATTTTTAATATGATTTTGTCAATATTCTTAAAAAAAATCTTAGAAGATCTATTTCACATAAACTCAACAAGGTTTGAATATATCCACTCTTGAACTCTAAAAAGTTTTAATAACTATATTTAGTTTATAATTAAACGTGACCTGATTTAAATAAGCTAAACAAGTCAAACAAACATTTTCATCAACTTTGTAAAAATGTTGTAAATTTGATATATAATAACAACTTGTATAATGTTGTAGAAGTTTTCTACACGTAAAATATTTATAAAATATAATACTTTAAAAAAGAAATTAAGAAAATTACCAAATTACCCTTGATAAATTTCACTCTCAAAAATATATATAATATAATATATAATACGTATATTAAATCGGGCAAGTATGATCACCCGGGTCGTTTTCCCCAACGACTAGTGAAATTGAAACCTCGTTTTAGTCCGGATTCTGATTTGAATAAGCAAATGGAGGATTTGATTATCTAAAGCAACAATTAAAATGGACAATTAAAAACAATTAAACTAATATGAAAAACAATTAAAACACGACAAATAAACAAGTAAACTAATTTTAATCCCTAAAAATGTAAACTAAAATTATAAACCTAAGATAGGACAAAAGAAAATTTTAGGAAAAAGAAAAACATTTTTTTTTGGTTTTTTAGATTAAAAGATATGATTTTTCTAAAATTTAAACTATAAAAATTATAAAACTCTTAAAAATAAAGTCCTAAAATTTTTATAAAAATTACACTAATTAAAGAAAATGTGCAGAAATTTTCTAAAAATAAAAGCCCTAATTTTTACTTTTTTATTTAAAGTTTAATTAAACTAATTAAAAACTAACCCTAATCATTAATTTAAGAAAAATTAAAACTAGTTAAAACTTAACTAAGATTTAACAAAAGGACTAATTTTGCAAATACTAGAGGGACTAACGGAGCAAAGATACTAACTGATGAGAACTAACTGTGAAACAATTAAAAACTAAAAATTACAAAACTAGTCCCTGAGGTCCTAACCCGACTTCAAACAAAGTCCATTTTAGGCTTAAAGATAAGTTGAAATTAAAAGTGCTTTTCAGCAAAAACTTAAAGAAGTAAATTTATAAAATAAGCTAGGGAGATCAACTTTAACAAAAGCACTTTGGTCTGAAACTCAAAGATAAGCTCTAAAAGAGCTTCTCAATAAGCTGTTACAGAAACTAGGGGTTTGGAAGCTTATGAGATGCTTTATCTATGAATGCAAAGAAATCTAAGCTAGAAGTACTTTTAAGCAACTAAAATTGAGCATAACTAAGCAAACTCAGAAAATAAGCAAGATAGCACAAAATATAAATGAGCTTAAAAGCTTAAAAAGCTAAACTAGATTCTAAAAGAACTTTAAGGACTTATTAAACTACTTAATATATAACTATATAAGCTATAAAATCTAGACCCATAAGCTAAATTAACAAATTTAAATCCTAAAGTTTCTAAGTACTGTTTTTGGCTTTTTAATTTTTTTTTTTTAAGAACTTTTGACAGCAAAAATAAGCTAGGAAATTAAGCTAGAAAATGAAATTTAAGTCCTAATCTATATTAAGCTCTGTTTGTCGTTAAATACGTAGGAAAGTAAGCTAGATAACAAAATTTAAGCCTTAACCTATATTAAGCTATACCTAAACTTAATCCTACTTGAATCTAAGCTCCTAAATCCTAATTTGACTTAACTAAAAACTTGGCTAAAAGTAGCAGTACAAACTTGTGACAGCAGTACTAACATAAGTTAGTACTGCTGGTGCACTTGGCAGTACCCACAGACAAAGAATGCAGGATATCCTAGTGACTATCAATACTTTAAACTTACTCAAATTGTGTGTATAGACACAATACAAGCAAAATCCAAGCCTTAAGGGCTTTGGATCAAAATTTAACAAGCTAAAAGAAAGGAGAAACTGTCCTAGTGTAAATAACTAAGATTATAAGGCCATGTTCTTTTGAAAATTAGCAAACTAACCTTTTTAAAAAAAAACTCTTAAAACTACAGATTTTTTAACAAGAAAACTGCAACTTTACTAATACAATTTGAACTTTCCTAATTTGACTTTTTGAAGTCAAAACTACTTAAACCAAACACCCCTTTATCTATTGATAGAAATTTATTAAACTTTTGATTTTGAAAACTAGTGCATTAAAACATTAACAACTAGGTAAATTATAGATTTAACTAACTTATTTAATTGTTATAACAAAAAATCTAATTTAAGCATAAGTTCTAAGTTCTACACTAATTTAACTAATATTTTGGGATTTTATGGATTTTTATGACAGAAATTGGTAACTAATGATCTATACCTATTTAAGCAAAAACAAATTAAGACATATAACTAATAAGCACTAGTAAAGAGAAATAAGAACAAATAAGCAACTAAATTAAGCAAACTAAGAAATATAACAATTATTTAAGAATAGGAATTTAAACGGCAAAAGGAATTTCTATAAATGGGAACTTACTTTTGTGCTTCTGCTTAACAGATTGTAGGCTCAATTGAGCTTAATCTACAGCTCTGGCTTATTTAGAATAAGCCAGTATTGGTCCATAAGAGCCCTTCCCTTATTGGCTCTCCTTCCAAAAAGCTCATAAATCCAAAATGCAAAGGAATTGAGTACTTAAGCTATTTTTAGGGATTAAAGTAGGTTAGGATCTGAATTAAACTCTCTTATAAGCTTATAGACTTATAAGAGCTTTTGAGTAGCTTATGGGAGCTTTTAAGCAAGAAAATAAGGTTTAAACAAAAACTTGTAAATAATTGAGACAGATTATTTAAAAGCAAAACATTAATTTCATTAACTAGAAAACTTGATTACATGATTTAAAAAGAAATTACACAAAATTTAAGCTAAAACTATTAAGCTACTCCTACTCCTAGATAGTGAATGTGTGTGAAGGTGAGGGCTATTTATAGCCTGCCAAGGATCCTTCTAGCCTTTCCAAGCTCTTTTCAATCATGCCCGTTGGATTCTTCAATCATTGGAGAGTTATTGTAAGCCGTTGGATTGATTTGTGGACACCTGAGGATTGCCAGCATGGCATTCCTTTGATGTGACATTTCTGTGCTAGTTTCTCTCGAGTGTTAGTTACAATAACCACCTATATTGTGCTTCTTCCATTGATGAATGTCTTAGGACTTGAGAGAATAATGAGTATGCTATGATTTGGACATTAATAACCCTGCCATTTTAACTTGAGAGCTCTTGAATTGACTTCCTTGCCCATCAATTTCCAAAACCCCCTTGATTTAACCCATGTGGTGATTCGTAGAAGACGATGAATAGTAAAAATGACTTCGCGCCTATTTTATAACTGAAACGGGTAAAGGAAATTTTGAACTTTGAGGATATTGCACTTTTAGTCCCTCTCTTTCTTTTCTCCCATTTCTAGTTATAAATGACTTCCGAAGATTACAAGTTTGGCCCTTGTGGTTTATAAAAAGATAAGTGGGCTAGGGTTTTGGGCTTTTGGATCTGGGTAAGGCCCATTTGGGTTTTTAAGGCCCATTAAGAGGAGAGGGGATATTTTTGGACTTTTGTGAAACTTAGAGGGTTAAAATGGAATATCCCGGACCTTGTTGACTTTTGTTGACCATTGTTTGACTGTCTTTGGCTTCTTTTTGTACTCTTCTGATTCTCGTGTCCGTGCTTGCTCGTTTTTGATTGTTTTCTTGTGATTTTTGATATATCCGTACCTGCACACACAAAACACAAATACAAGCACATTTTTGCCATTTTTGGTCTGTTTTGGGTTTAATTGGGTTATTTTAGGTACAAACGAATATGTGTATTCTACACTTATCATATAATCGTGAGTATCTTGTTTTAATGAAACTCCTCTTGATTTCAAGGAACACATTATAGTAATTTAATAAAATAACAACTTGTATTTTATGAGATTTTTTCAAAGAAACTCAACATGTTTAAATGAATTTTATATCACCAGGATTTGCATCCATGTTAGATTACATTGACAAGATTCACTGGGATCGCAATTGTGTTACCATTATTTAAACTTGTAAATATTTAAACACAAAAACAATTCTATAAAGTGTTAAGATAATCTGAATTCTAATAAACTCGACTTGGTTTATATAAACTTGTCCTACATCAAAGAAACCCAATATTGGTCTCATAAAATTTGGATTTAAACAATATCATACGTAATAAACGAACTAAAAGATTAGTTTGAAAAAAAAACTCATCATGGTTTCAACATAAACCGATTTAATAAACTGTCTTAAAAAACATTTACAGATATGTTATACCAAATATTTTAATTAAAATTATGTTTAGTTAAAAAATTGATTTGTAAAGAAACACAATCTTAGTTTCAGCAAAAAAAAATAATATGTATAAAATGTGTTAATTATATCAATTTAATAAAAAGTATTTTTATTATGGTACACCAAGAGTGTTTTCGGATTGTAAG
>BQNB010081281.1:7103-29671 GCA_026074375.1 Tanacetum coccineum
AAAACGTAAAAAAAAAGTGAAAAACGTGAAAAATCTGAAAAAAAACGTGGAAAAAAGATGAAAAAGACGTGAAAAAAACGTGAAAAAAGCGTAAAAATTTTTTTTGTCGAAAGTATATCAAAGTGGATATCTATAGAAAGATAATTAAATGCTCGTCGTGATGGTATATTTTTTTTCGCTTGACGATTAACGGTTTGAGAGATATTAAGATTTAAAAAAAAATTGAAAATAATTTTGGGTTTAAAATTTTTTTTTTGTCGAAAGTATATCAAAATGAGAAAACGTGAAAAAAACGTGGAAAAAATTTGAAAAAAACGTGACAAAAACTTAAAAAAAAAATTTTGTCGAAAGTATATCAAAGTGGATATCTATAGAAAGATAATTAAATGCTCGTCGTGATGGTATATTTTTTTTCGCTTGACGATTAACGGTTTGAGAGATATTAAGATTTGAAAAAAAAGGTTGAAAATAATTTTTGGTTTAATCTTATCCATTAGATTAAGATGAAGATGAAGGGTGGAGATTGGTCCCCTAGTATCTACAAAAAAACTTTGTATCCAAATGAACCTAAATCATATTATATTCATGATTAGTTTCTTTTAACAAATGAAATTACCCAAGTGGAAAGGTCGGACGTGTTACAAACGAAAAGATGAATAAAACCATATTCATATAAATTATCCGTTCACTCTTCGGAGGGTGTAACACTGGTAATGATAATAATCTTGTATTAGTGTCATAGAGAAAAGTTCTATGCAGAACACTATCTAATCAAAGAAAAATCCACTTCATCTCAACCATCCATTTTATTTCCATCTAATAGTTTAGATTAATTTTTATTTTTATTTAATTAAAAAACTCACTTTCATCCTATTTTTTTAAAATTAAATATCTCACAAACCGTTAATCGTTACGCAAAACGAAACATACCATCGCGATGAGAATTAAATCATCTTTCTATAGAGGGGCACTTCTATATACTTTTACGAAGAACTTTTTTTTCGATTATTTTTTTGATTCACGTCTGAAAAAATCACATGATTTTGATACAAATCACATGTGATTTTTTCAGACGTGAGTGAAAAAAAAATTCGGAAAAAAAATTCGTCGAAAATATATAGAAGTGCCTCCAAAACAAAGATATAAAAATACTCTCGCGATACTTCGACGAACTTTTTTCCCAGATTTTTTACAATCACGTAGAAAAAAATCGCATGTGATTTTGTGATACAAATCACATGTGATTTTCAGTTAAATCCGTGTGCATTTTTTTCAAACGTTACTACTGAAAAAAAAAAGTCGTCGAAAGTATATAGAAGTGCCCCTTTATAAAAAGATAAAAAAAAATACTCGTCGCGATACTTTCGACGATCTTTTTTTCCCATTTTTTTTCAATCACGTCTGAAAAAATACATGTGATTTTGTCAGATGATTTTAAAAAAATCGAAAAAAAAGTCGTCGAAAGTATATAGAAGTGCCTCTTTATAAAAAGATAAAAAAATACTCGTCGCGATGGTGTATTTTTGGTCGTTTAACGATTTATCGTTTGCTAGATATTTGAGTTTTAAAAAAAAGGTGGAAAGTGAGTTTTTTTTATTATGATGAAAAAATGAGTGGTTAGGATTCACCCATTTGTTCTTTAAGATGACCATGTTCTTTATGGATCTCACCTCTAGTGTCATATTAGTTTTTTTTACCATTCTCAATCGTTATCTTTCTTATGAGTTTCTTAAATCCTATGTTCCACTTACCTTACAGTTAACAGTGTCGAAAAAGCCAAATCAAAGATGATATTAAGAGTCGGGCTAGTCAAGTTAGTAATCTTATTCAAGTTAACATTAGTTACACTACCTTGACTCGAGTATCATGTTAAAATATGCTTGGATTCTTCGGATATGTAATCAAACAGATCAATCTGAATAATTTTGAAACCAAACAAGCAGAATTATCCGCGCGTTGCTGCGGGACGTTAATTTTTCGCGTGTTGTTGTGGGCCATTTTTATTTTTTATTTTACAATTTTGTGTGGGTTAATTTTTGGAGCCTAATGTTTAATAATTGGTTTTCTTCTTATTATGTAATATATGTGTAGGGACCACATGTTAATAGTTTTTTTTGCTATATCTGTTTTTTTTTTTAAATATTATTTTATTGGATATTGGGTAATAGTGTTATATAATTGGGCTTCTTTTCTTTTCCCTTTCTGGATTTTAGTTGGCGTAAAATGACACCGATTAAATGCATATAAAGATGTATGTTTGTGACATGTCGATTATTTTAAAGTTATTAGGTAATCGAAAAATGTTTTTGCGGGTATTTTTTTTATCTGAACAAATTGGTACTTTTGTATTTTTTTTCTTTCCACTATTTTGTGCCAACAAATTTTAAAATTTTTTTTGGACATGCCCAAAGTGGGAGCCCAAGAAAAAGCTACTGTAGCGACCACTGTAGCAAGTCCTCAATTTTTTTATCTGAATGAATCGGTAGGTATGTGTTATATATTTGACAAATAAAATTTATTATATAAGAAAGTCGTAAATAGTTAAAAGTTGAGGGTACGTTTTGTAAATTTTCTTTTTTTAATTTATATTAAACTTCAACATTTTTTTATAGAAGCGTGCGTACGTCATAAGCATTTCAATATTGAGCTCGTTTTGTTCGCAATTCAAATATCTTTCCGATGATATTTTTTTATCTGAATGAATCAGTAGATGGATAAATACAGTTTATTATATAAAAAAGTCGTAAATATTTAAAAGTTGAGAGTCCTTTTTGTAAATGGGCCGAAAAAGTTTTTTTATTATGTTGGGCCGCGTTTTGGGCTGTCGTTTTCGGCCCAAGCCGAAACGACGTCGTATCAAACGAGAATTGAGTATAATCAAATTAGTACATATCTTTGTACCATTAGGGTATGTTAGGCACGAGAACTGTAAGCACTAGTAAGTTTTTTCTATAAAAACATTTGGTAACGTAGCTGTAGGTATAATCATAATGTGTAAAATAGCTCCGGAATACTTATCGCTCCTATATGCTACTTCTTCATGGAGCGTTGTAGAGTGAACATTTTGAAAAATAAATAAAGTTGCTTGTTTCTTGCCAAACAAATATTAAAAATTAGAACGCTCGATTTTCATCGCTCATCGCTATTAAATGACTTCAAATTACTCCGCGCCAAATATACATAGGATGCTATTATGAGACTTGTTTTAGGTAATTAAGTAACAATTAACTAGTCGTATGTGTTAACAAAATTAATTATTTTGAGACATAAGAATAACTAAGAAAGAAACATAAACCCAGATGTATGGGAGAGATAGACACGTTGCCTGTTGGAAAAAGCAGAAATGGTACTTCCTGTTTGGTGGAAAAGAGGGATGCGTGTTGTCTCAAGACACTTCCATTCAAAAGTGTGTTTGTTTGTGGGCCTATTCACAATATTCAACCAGACACCTGTCCCTCTTCATTCATTTTCAAACTTGCCAACATATTCCCCACACACACACACTCAATTCATAATTTCATACTTTCATTTTGTATTGTCCTAAAACACTTGTTCACTATCATAATTAAAGTACTTTTGGTTTGTTTGTTAACGGGAAAAAAAATTGGAGACATAGAACTGGATTAAATTTTATTATTTAATTGAGAAAAACAAAAAAGTAAAGAACTCAAGAGAAACTGATGGAAAAATTGAGAGTAGTGTAATTTGGTTAGACTTACTTTCATCATTTTAGTGGAAAATTTTGATACATGAGTTTTTTTTCTTCTTTTTTTTATAGTTATTCTTATCTTTTCTCTCACAATCACTTCTAAACTAATCACTTCTCTCATCCCAAAATTATTGTCCCCTATTAATTTTTTAAGTCTTTTTCTTCTAACTTTGATCGTAAATATTTTTGTTTGTGTTATATAATACTTGGTGAAAATCATAGCTATGAAAATACATTTAAAAACCAATCAATTCATATACATTTCATTAAGTATTATATAACACAAACAAAAATATTTAAAGTCAAAGTTTAAAGAAAAAAACTTAAAAAGTCATTAGGGGATAATAATTTTGGGACGGAGGGAGTATAATTTTATTAAAGAAAAGGGATAAAGCTGTAGAATACCAATGAACTTTTCACAATTTATCGAGTTGGTACGTGTACTGAAACAATTGTCGATTTGGTACGTGTACTTTCATAAAGTGTTCTCATTTGCACATTTTGATGACGTGTCACGTTTTTAATGTGCCACGTGTCAGCCTATCACGTATGACACATCATCAAAATGTGCAAATGAGAACACTTTATGAAAGTACACGTACCAAATCGACAATTGTTTCAGTACACGTACCAAATCGATAAATTATGAAAAGTTCGTTGGTATTCTACGGCTTTATCCCTAAAGAAAAAGACAAAGATGGAAGATAATGGCGGTGATCCCTTTTTCTTTTAGATCTTCAAGTTCTTCTGCGTAGGATTGCTATAACCCCTGTAATTGAGATCAACCACATGTTGATTGATTTCATAACGAGCGTGTTAGGCGATTCTTTACCTTGAGTTCTTTGAAATCTCTTGAATGGGTGTCGCTGTTTTTTTTCAAACCCTAATTCGAATCTAACCATTATCGTTTTTATTTCAAATTAGCCCTGATTCCTTATTCGTTTTTTGCTGTTCCTGTCATATTTATTTTTCCGACCCTAAATAATTTTTTCCAAAAAACCCCACTAACACTAATTTTCATTATCATCCTCCAAAATCTTTTTTTCTTTCCTGGATGGTTATGGCTCATCCTGTTAGCAGTGGATCTAAGTTTTCAAATGAATCTTTGCTGGAAAGGCTCTCCTGTAATATTTTTATTACAAATTTCCCTACTACGATGTCTGCTAAAGAGCTTTGGAATACCTGTGCTAAGTATGGAACTCTTTTAGACGTTTATATTCCAGAGAAAATGTCAAAAATGGGTAAGCGTTTCGCTTTTGCTCGTTATCATAAGGTTTATGACGTTGATATGCTGATTAGAAACTTAAGGTCTGTATGGCTGGGAAGTTTTCATTTGTATGCTAATGTGGCTCGCTTCAATAGAGACTCTAAAATCATCTTCTCCCCCAAAAGTTGCATGCCAATGAACCGTTAAATGTTCCCAGTCCTTTCTTTTGCTAAAGTTTGGTTCAAGGGTTTCTGTTAATCCAACAGAGAAATGTTGCTCCTGTAATGGTATTGGAACGAGGTACTTTAAATTATCAGGGGGATCCAGTGCTGTGGGGTGTTTTAAAGAATTCAAAACTATTCCAACATTCATCCAATATGCTCTTTCTGAAGGTTTTAATTTGTATAAAAACCAGTTACCATTGGATGTTTTTTTGGGTTCCTTTGAATTTGACTCATTCCAATCATGTAAAAAATTGCATACTCATGCCGAAATCAAATCGTAGTTCTCTAGCCTTAAACAGTGGACTTCAAATTTTGAAATAAAGGATAGAGTGGTCTGGATTGAATGTCGAAGGTACACCTTTGAGAGCGTGGTCCCATGCTACTTTTCAAAAGATCGCAAGTAAAACGGGGTGAGCTTGTCCACATGGACATCTCTAATGTTTCGCATAAGTACAGATGCGTCTTTGCGTTAAGACTTGTGTTTAACATCTTATTGTTGAATCCTTTAAAGTTGTTCTTGAAGGAAAGGTTTTCTATTGTTCGAGCTAAAGAAGTCACGGGTTGGGTCCCTGATTTTGTAGATGATAACTCCAATGAATTTGAGGTAGTGTAGCTGATAACTGTTTTGTTGTATTCATATATTTGTGGTGGAAAAGAGGATGACGAAGTGATTCCTGATTCATTCCAAGCTTAAGTCGATGAAGCTTTCCCAGTGGATCAAAATGTTAAGGACGTGGAACCTAAGAAAACATATCAGAACCCACAAATGCTCCTTTTGAGGATCCTTTTGGGCTAGAAGGTCTTATTCTCAAGTCATTAAAGAAAAGGAATGTAAAAGACGTAAAAGAATCAACAGTTATCCCATCAAACTCTGATATTCCAGCTAAGGATGGTGCAAAGCAAGTTTCAGAAGACAACGAACCAAAGTTCCCACCAGGTTTTACTCCATCTAACTCTGATCTCCCACTTAACAATGAAAAGACTGTTCAAGACAACGTTACCTCACCTGTTTCAATGCGGACTTCCTCAAATAGGCCTGATTTTAACGAATTGGGTCAAACAAAAACCAACCAGGCCTGTGACGGTAAATCTGATATAGAATCTAAGAATAAGTCACATGGCGGTGCCAAGCAAGATCATGTTGACTCCATGACGTAACCTACAAAACCAGTGAATGGTTTTTCTATTCTTGAACGTTTTTAAGAGTTCATCTCATAAGGTTAAGCAATGGTTATGGCAATGAATGGTTTTGTGAAAAGGACTATAACGAAGGATTATTACAAGTAAGGGGAGATCAAGTCCTTACTTTAAATGATTTGCTTTTAAGATTTAATAATTCAAGGGCTCGGATGGACATGAGAAAAATACATGGTGTAAAGACGCTTTTTTGGCCATCTAAACAAGTAAACTTTCTTTCTCTTCAGGAGACGAAGATGGTTTCTCTTGATGTTTTTGTGGTTAAGGCCATTTGGGGTAACATGTATTTTGATTTCGCTACCAGTTCAGCTAGAGGTAGATCGGGTGGTATCTTATGTGTTTGGGACAAGACTTTATTTCAAAAAAGAGAACATGTTCTACTGACCATTGCCTTTGTGTGGAAGGTACGTGGTTGGCTTCAAATTCAGATTTATTGGTTATGTCAGTCTATTCTCCTCAAGACTTATCTCAAAAAGAGTTTTATGGGCTTACATGAATGGAATTATTAATCGTTGGCATATATGGTGAGGTTATAGCTATGGGAGATTTCAATGAAGTGCGTTGTGACATGGAACAATATGGATCCTATTTTCATAAATTAAAAGCAGTCGAATTTAACGCGTTTATTGCTACAATTACTCAATTAATATGGCATTATATCCGTATAGGCGGTTACTCTTTTAACCTGGTCAGATACATATATGCGATGCAAGATGAGTAAGTAGAGTCGTATCTAGTAACACAAGGAGTTATTGACCATCTTTTCCAAACATGTTTGGGCCTAATTTTGCATCGTCACAAAAAAATTTCGGATCATAGAAAATGGGTAAAGACGCTTTGCCATTCTAACCAAGTAAACTTTCTTTCTCTTCAGGAGACGAAGATGGTTTCTCTTGATGTTTTTGTGGTTAAGGCCATTTGGGGTAACATGTATTTTGATTTCGCTACCAGTTCAGCTAGAGGTAGATCGGATGGTATCTTATGTGTTTGGGATAAGACTTTATTTCAAAAAAAGAGAACATATTCTACTGACCATTGCCTTTGTGTGGAAGGTACGTGGTTGGCTTCAAATTCAGATTTATTGGTTATGTCAGTCTATTCTCCTCAAGACTTATCTCAAAAAAGAGTTTTGTGGGCTTACATGAATGGAATTATTAATCGTTGGCATGGTGAGGTTATAGCTATGGGAGATTTCAATGAAGTGCGTTGTGCCACAAAACGATATGGATCCTCTTTTCATAAATTAAATGCAGTCGAATTTAACACGTTCATTGCTAATTCTCATTTAATTGGCATTCCGTTAGGCGGTTACTCTTTTACCTGGTCTGATAAATATGCGAGCAAGATGAGTAAGTTAGATCGGTTTCTAGTATCTCAAGGAGTTTTTGACCTCTTTCCAAACATGTTTGGCCTAATTTTGCATCGTCACATTTCGGATCATAGACTAATTCTCCTTAAAGAGTCTCAAGTTGATTACGGTCCTATTCCTTTCCGTTTGTTTCACTCTTAGTTTTTGGAACCTGATTTTGTCTCAATTGTAAAAGACTCTTGGAATAATGATGGGATTTTTGATAATAATGCCATGACCTTGCTCAAAAACAAGTTGAACTGTTTGAAGCTTAGGCTGAAAAAGTGGAGCATTGACAAGAAGAGCATCAAGGAGCACGATTGTAACACTCTGTTAGATTCCCTTCGCGATATTGATTCACGTCTTGATAAAGGAGAGGTCGTCCTGATGATATCTCTTGCCGTGTTAATATTTTTTGCGACCTCATGGATATGGATAATAAAGCTTATGTCGATTTAGCCCAAAAGCCAAGGTAAATAGGCCATTGAGGGAGACGGAAATTCTAAATACTTTCATGGAATGGTAAACAAGAAGCGAAGAAAACTTTCTATCAAAGGTATTCTAGTAGACGGAGAGTGGATAGATAATCCTTCTCGGGTCAAGATCGAGTTCTATAACCAAAGAAACCCAACGCGATTATTTTATTTTATTTTTTCTTTTTTTTTTTTTTTTTTTTTTTTTTTTTTTTTTTTTTTTTTTTTTTTTTTTTTTTTTTTTTTTTTTTATTTTTTTTTTTTTTTATTTTTTTTTTTTTTTTTTTTTTTATTTATTATTTATTGTTTTCATTTTTAGTTTTTTTTTTTTTTTTTTTATTTTTTTTTTTTTATTTTTTTGCTGATAGGATCTCTACCCATGATTGGTTAGTGGGGCAGGGTTCCTTTCGAAAGCAATTTTACTAGACGTTTGGATACTTATCAGGCTGAGGATTTGGAAACTGATGTAACTGATGATGAAATTAAAAGAGCGATCTAGGATTGTGGCGCCGATAAGTCTCTTGGACCCGATGGGTTTACCTTTGAGTTTTTCAGGAAATTCTGGTATATAGTTGGAAAGGAGGTGATAAATGTTGTTAAGGAGTTTTTCAACTCTAGTGTTTTCCCAAAGAGGTGTAATCCCTCGTTTATTTCCTTTATTCCAAAAGTGTTAGATGCTAAACGCCTTAACAATTTTCGTCCTATCAATCTAATTGGTTGTCAATATAAAATTATTGGTAAAATTCTTGCCAATCATTTAAGCATGGTGATTGATAATATCATTAGTCAAGAGCAATCGGCGTTCATTAAAGGAAGGCAAATCACAGATGGTCCTCTCATCCTTAACGAGATCATCTCTTGGTGTAAGTCCAAAAAGATGCAATCCTTATTGTTCAAAGTTGACTTCCAAAAGGCGTTCGATTCGGTTTGTTGGGATCACCTTGATGATATTCTTGGTAAACTAGGCTTTGGTAATAAATGGCGGGGATGGATCCGCGGTTGCCTTCTTTCTTCTAAGGCCTTGGTTCTAGTAAATGGTTCACCTACTGATGAACTTCACTTCCACAGGGGTTTAAGGCAAGGTGATCCTCTATCTCCTTTCCTCTTCATCCTTGTAATGGAAAGTCTTTATGTTTCCTTCCAACGGCTTATCGATAGAGGTATGTTTGATCCTATTCTTGTTGGCAAAGATAATTTGGTTCCTATATCGCATCTTTTTTATGCTGATGATGTAATGTTCATTGGAAAGTGGACGTGTGAAAATGTTAATGCCCTTATGATGATGTTGCAATGGTTCTTCCTCGCTTATGGTTTGAAGGTAAACATGCAAAAAAGTAGTCTTTGTAGTGTAGGAGTTCGTTCTTCTGATATCCAAAGCATGGCTGATCGTTATGGTTGCTTAGCAACCAATATTCCTTTTACACATCTTGGGGTTAAAGTGGGGGTTAATATGTCAAAGATCAACTTCTGGAATGAGGTTGTTCAAAAGGTCAGGAGTAAGCTTTCTTCTTGGAAAGCCAAAACATTATCAGTGGGAGGAAGGCTCACGCTTATTAAATCGGTTCTAGGTGCGATTCCAACATATTACCTGTCATTATATAAAGTTCCAGAAGGTGTTTTATCTCATCTTGAAAGCCTTCGTAACTCTTTTTTATTGGGAGCTGATGTGGGTGAGCGTAAGATTACGTGGGTTTGTTGGCGTAAAGTGATGGCGCACAAACAGCTTAGTGGTCTAGAGGTAAGTAGCTTGTATGCCCTTAACCTCGCTTTATTGTTCAAATGGATTTGGCGTTTTAGGGCTTCTCGACCAGCTCTTTGGATCAAGATTATAAAAGCTATCCATGGCAATACTGGTCATCTAGATTGCACCATTTCTTCTCCTTCTGGTTGCTCCGTTTGGCTTGGAGTCCTAAAAGCTATTGCTAAGCTCAAATCAAAAGGAGTGGACCTGTTGGAATTTGCAAAAAAGTCATAGGCAATGGTAATAACTCTAATTTTTGGAATGATAAATGGTTGGGGAATTTTTATCTAAAAGAAAAGTTCCATAGGTGTTATAACTTGGAGATCCAAAAGGACGCTTCTGTTGCCTTCAAGCTAAGTAATTCTCATGATATCGCTTCCACGTTTAGAAGACTTCCAAAAGAAGGATTAGAGTTGTCCTAGTTTAATGAGCTTTTACAGCTGGTCTCATCGGTGGTCCTATCTTCTTCAGATGATCATTGGGCCTGGACACTGGACGCGCATGGTGTTTTTTCTGTGAAATCTGCTAGACAAGCCATTGATAAACAGACCCTCGACAACTCTTCTACTTCTATCAGATGGTCCAAGATTCTCCCCATTAAGCTCAACATTTTTTTATGGAGTATGTTTCTTGACAAGCTTCCTACAAAGTCTAACCTTTCTGCTCGAGGTGTGGCTATTCCATGTACTTTGTTCACAAATCGTGGAAGTGTAGTTGAAACTCGAAATCACCTTTTCTTTGGTTGTTCCATGGCTTCGGATTTGTTTCAGTTGCTGGGACGTTGGTGGAACATTCAAGTTCCTACTTTCTCTGACTTCTCCTCATGGGAATCATGGTTTGCTAGTCTTAGGCTCAATAGTCTTCAAAAGCGCACGTTGGTAAGCATCTTTTTCATTCCTTGTGGTTTCATATTAGTGTGTATAGAGGAACGTGACTTTATTCTTCGCGAAGAAGCCTCTCAAAGGAATGGTCTTTGATAACTTTGTTTCTCAAACGTTTATTTGGGTGAGTAATAGGTGTAGGAGTTTTAATTTTAATAGGTTGGAGTGGTTAAAAGACCCGTAAAATGCTATTTCTATGTAATTCCTTTGTAGTCTAGCTTCTTGCTATCTTTCCGTAATAAAAGTTTTCGCCGTTCAATTTTTTTTTATATTAAAGAACGTATTTTGTTAATAAGATTTTATGTAAAAAATTACGTGTGTCACATCAGGTGCTCAAAACATTTTAGGAAAAAATGTTAAAAAAATCATTTTAGTATAAACCTCTTTAATTTATATGTTTTTGGAAAGAAAAAAATTTATTTCGTGATTACTTATTATTTCAATTTTCCGGCGTTATCAAACTGTGAAATTCAATGTATTTCTCATTCAGTTTCATTTCTATGAATTCTACTATATATTTCATTTTTAATATCTGAAATTCTCTATATTTCATTTATAATCTTTAAAATTCTCTTTACCAAACATAGTCTTAATAGGTAGAGGTGTTATTAGATTAATTAAAAGTTTATTTAATGAGATTTTCTTAAACTACGTGCTTATGAAAAAAGGTGCGTTTGTTTTATTAAAGATTTAAAATTAAATTTGAATTTTATATTGGATTGAAAGAAAATCATGAAACATAAAATATGTGATAGTTTAAAAACTAGTTTGTTTAATTGTTGGTATAAAGATTTGGATTAAAATTTATCATCGTTTTCTAAATTAACAATAATGTTATTGTAGATATATTCCACTATTATGAAATGAAATTTAATAAGAAAAAAAATAGAAATGAGAAGCACAAAAATTATATGGTCCCACATGAACGAAGAAAACCCACCTATTCTATGTGTTATAATCAATGTTCTAAAAGGCACGCTATGGCGCCACTAAGGCCTTGCAAAAGCGCGAGGCGTGACCTTTACGCTACGCAATAGACTAACGCGTAGGCTTAAGGCGTGACGTGAGATGAGAAGTGAAAAAAGATAAAAATAATTTTTTGTTATAGAAATAAAAAAGATTACATGCAAAGATAGTTTCTTGACTTTATTCCTTATGTATGACACTTTTTGTAAACTCAATATATTTGAAATATGATACAAATATATAAATTTATAAATATTTTCATATTTTGTGCCGCTTTAATTCACGCCTTAAAAAACGCCATGACTCGCCATGGCTTTTAAGGCGTGAGGCTTAGTCATGCCGCCACGCCTCACGCTATTTATAACCTTGGTTATAATTAAAACCCTTATCTATGGGTAGTATGTGTCGCATCAAAATCAATACCCACTTAACAAACATCTTGTATTACTATGACTCCATTATTTCATTTCAAAAGTCATATACCAAACGCACCTTTAATCTGTAGATTATGTTCATTACTTTTAAAGATACTTAACCAAAATTTAAGTTTCATGTAGTTAATGACGATTGTTTTACTCGCGTTTCACTATGGAGGTGAGGTTTTATGCAAAAAAAATCCTTGTTATTAACAACATATTATTTAAACAGTTTTACTTTTTGTTGTTCCCATATTACTAATCTATATCACATACATACACACATATTCTTATTCGAAACCGAAAGCAAGAAGAGAGAGAGGAATGGATAGAGATACCAAAAGTTAGAAAGAAGTAAAGAAATAGAGAAGGTGATGGATTATTTCACTAAGTGAGTGTTTACAATAAAGGAAAGAGGTATTTATAGGCTACAATCCCTAAAGGGGACGCCTATTTTACTTGATCTTGGGTCGGGATCAGCTTTGGTTGGGCTTTAGGCCCATAACAAGTACAAGATTAGACTAAACCTCGTGTTCTCGACTAGCCTATTACATACTATATAAAGTTTCTAAAACGTAAAGACCCGTCATCTTCAATAATGACTTTTACTTCCTTTGTTTGACTCAATATTTTGAGGCAAACAATCTCCCCTGAAGTAAAGTTATTGTGATACTTTCAAAGTGGGATCATTAATCTTCGTTGTCTTTAAGCTCTTGAGTCTTAGGTCTTGAACTTTGTTATAATGGCTTTGTTTCTTCATGCATTTATGATCTTTGATCTTAAGCCTTTGTCATTGTCTGTTGACTTTTTCTTTTGTTCCAAGATTTTTAAATTTTCCTTTGAGTTCTTTGCCATCTTGCTATCTTGCGTCTTTAGACCGACATGCTCATACTTTGAATCATCATGAAAGCTGATAGTCTCCCTTGCCACTCTTTGTCTTTAGGAAGTCTTTGATTACCAAAGTTGCGAAAGACTTTAGTAATATGCACTTGAGCTTTCATTATGTCTTCATATTTTTTGATCGAGCATGATCATGTGGTGATAAATATGACGGTGCTGGATGAGGTAGTTACGTCAACGTCTAAACTTGTGTTTATAGGGTTAGTAATAAACAACAGATATGGATGAATCATGTCTTTGTCATACGTCGATGTCGGTAACATTAACCTTCGGTTCTGTAAGGACCATTTTATAGTATAACTACTATACCCGTGATCAGGTAGATTCATTAAAAGAACTTCCATGACAAGGTTTCTAGCTAAAAGTGTTAGATCCTCTAACGCAGATGCATTAGATTCACCGTACTTGCTTGTTCTCTTTACCGGACACCTCAAAGCAAGCTGCCTCACTAATAGTATTGCTATTATTAGAACGATAAGAGTGGGTCCCTTAATTACTATTTCATTGATTGAGTCGCTAATTCATACACTGGATCACATTGGATTTCCAGTTAACACAAGTTTGATTCATATAAAATCTCGCAAGTCACCTACTGCAATGCTATTTGATGTTGACACTCGAAGGATTTCCATTCATCATTGTGAAATACTTAAGAAGTATCACTCTGAATGTTCTAGCAATATCACAAGAATAATGCGTAGGACTCTTTGTAACCACTAATGTTCTAAACGTTGAACAACAAGTGTTTGTCATTAATGTGTCCTAATGATATTTAAGTTTGATCTCTTTGGCTCTAGACTTGATTAGTGCGTTTTTCTTCTAGTGATCAGAGGCTGGAGCTGACTACCACCTTTTCAATATCAACATTCTCGGAGTGAGATGTAAATAGTAGTCATGTTAATCTCCGTGACAAATGAGACAATGATCTTTTGAGAGAAACTTGAATGGCTGGGAAGGGTTGTGCAGTGCATCAATGGGTACGTAATGTCTTTCTTCAATACTAGAATTCATCTTTGTGAAGACCGATAGCGTATGTATTGACCCGGTTTGTACCTAAGTTGTATGGAGGGCTTCTTTTTTTACACCCTTTATCCTTACATTTCTTTTTCATTCTTCAACCCCTTCAATGTTTACCAAGATATCATTACTATCACCATGTTGTGATTATTCCGGTGATAACTCATGCCTTAGTCTACATTATTCCCTTTACTCATTCATCTTCAAATCATACCTAAGGACTGCTATTTCTAACTATGGAGTGTCTTTGGGTAAATCTCTCTGGTTCTGGTTGGATCATAGGACAATACCTAACCTTAACCGCCTTATGAATTCAATCGTCATGAATTAGTTGGTTATTAGGTATAAGATCGTAACCATAAAGCCTTTGAAAATCAATCAAAGTGTTTGATAAAATATCAAAAACGTTTGACACTTTGAGAGTTTCAATTTTAGAAATACTCCCTCTTCAAACATGCATCGATATTCAAAAATATTTCGCACATGCGGGTAGAAGCGAAAAGCACTTTGAGTCTTTTAGATCATTTATTGATTTTCTAAATCATATTTTAATCACATTTTCTCCACTTATTTTAAATAATAAATTTTTTAGTATTTGAAATACCAATTGATTAAAATTTGTCATTAAAAATCATGGCAGAAAAATGTTTTATGCATGAATTTCGTGAAATATTTTATTTTTACTCCCCTTCAACAATACATGTGACATTACTTGTCGTTTTAATAACAGCAATGTATTGTTGAGAAATGAAGATAGTGTCGAGTACATAATTTTTGAAAGTTTATAAAATGTCATCGAAGAATACTGGAAAAACCTATACTCGGGCACTATATGTTTATGAACACATAAAGATAGTCGAGAAAAAATATATTCAAAAACATCAAAACTTTTTGGATGTGAATCTCTTATGAGATAAGATGCCTCGGGTATAACACACTTCCTACAAGTACTAGTATCTCAGACCTTTCACCCGTGGACGAACTTTAAAGAGTAACGCAAGAGTATTTCAAGAATACCCATATTAATGTGTGCACCGGGTATTTTGTAAATTATCATTATATTAGTCTTGAAAATTTTCTCACATTTACCACTTGTTATATCTTGTTATAGATCACATTTATATATGTTGGATACATTATTGTTAAGGGTAAATACACTGAAGCGTACATTTTCCTTTTATTTGAGGCACGGGTTGCAATCTGACATTTGATTACAAACCATAAAGAAAAATTAGAAATGACATGTTTTTAAAACATTTGAACTCCTGCTCAAATTTTTTTTACACACCCGTGTCAATGTTGATTGAAATTTCTAGGTACTTAAATGTTATAGATTTCAAAAGACATGTCGAGAAGATTCTTTTTGGTATTTTTTGAATTTTCTGATTTTGTATTTTCTTTTTAGAATTTTATAATTTTGTATTTTCTTTTTGAAATTTTATAATTTTGTATATTCTTTTTGTTGTTCCCTTTGAGTTAGTGACCAAAAAATATAAAAGTTAAGAAAACTAACTCATGGCTTATAGTAATGTAATGAAAATAAGTTTTGACATGATATAAATATAAAATAGTAAAGAACACAAAACTAATTTTCATCGTTTAACTCTTATAAATTTATTAAGAAATATACCTCATTGTATGCAGAACTACAATGAGGATTGAATGACAATGTGTGTGTGTGATCTCCTCACTAACAACTTAGCATATCATAAAGTGTTATGCTAAATTGACAACTATGCTAACCAACTGAGCTTGCTCAGGGACCTAGTTGATATTAGAGGAGTAGGTGTTTGTGAAAGATATAACTTTGAATGCACAAACTTGACCTAATTCGTTTACAAGGCATGTCTATATATACTACTTAGGTAGGGTCATACCCACATGGGTGATAAGTACATGTTCAAGGTTGATTGACCAATACATATTGTACAGGTTTGTCTCTATTACAATTCTAATCTAAGTATGGGACAAACATACTTTCTAAGGTCAGTGCTGACACTGGCCTTGTCTTCATACCATATTCATGATAGTTTGACTTCAGGTGGATAAGAGCTTGGACTTATCCATTTCAAACTATCCCGCCTATTCTTCAGGAACTTGTCTTTAGGGAATTCTAGTTGTTGGAGATCGTATAGGGTTCAGGGAGTCTATTGCCACAACTCACTGAACCCATCACCTTCTTCTTTGGCTCAGGGACTTCATTCATTGAGAACCGCCTTACTGAATGGTTGAGTCTTTCTTATAGACTCATGTTGAACACTTGAAGGTAACTTACTGAGTGGCTATTTACTCAGTGACCTTGAAATGTTTAAGGTTATCTAACACTTAGGATATTTTGTATTCAAATCCAAGTGAAAGATCACTGGCCACTGAATTGGCCCAACAATCTCCCCCTATTTGGATATAAATATAGCCTAAGTGTTTTTTAGTGTAAGTGAGTAAATACAACTTCTTTTTACACTGAATCTATAAAGCAATTTAAAGGATACTGATAACATAAAATACTTCATTCATTGGGGATTACAAGTCCTGCCAATCTATTACAAAACATACATCAAAAGTTACAAAAGTACTCAGTCCAATTTGTATCCAACAACTTCTAGTATCACAGTTTTTGACTTTAATCTTTCTTTGTCAAGATGATTTTCAATTAGACTCCTCAATGCTAAATAAAACTTTTGATTTGTAGGAGTACTGATGTTTGAAGCCATCACTGGGTAGGTCAGCAGGGTTTTAACATCAACTTTATGGATGTCACTCATTCTCTGAAAGGCCTCATCGCCAAAGACATCTATAAAGAACATTTCATACTCAGGATGCTCGATCACCAGGTTGTTGACAAATGGGATTCCCTCAAGAAGACTTCTATTGCATTCCAGCCCAGGATGCAAGTCTCAGGCTCTAATTCTTGGATCTTCCTTCTTCTTCTTGAGGTTAGGGAGAGGACTTTTCTAGGAGCAGGGAGAGTTAAGGTGATTCCAAGTTCTTCAGGGATTTTATTCAGTCTTTCATACCTATTTCCTAGGGAGGTCATTAAATCACCAACTACCTTGTTCTTATTCTTTTGAATTATTAGGCCCAATTTCTCTAATTCAGTTACCCCATAATCACCAAACTTTAAGGGGTTGAAAACCTCAAAGTTTCTTTGATCATTTCCTCTGAAAATTGTAACTACAACATGCTTTATGTTTGGATCAATATGGACGTCAGTGATTGTATCAGGCTCCAGTCTGTTACTTGTGGCCCACCTGTAGTTATCAATTCTCTTTTTCATAATCTCCCTTGCTTTCTTTATTTTTTTAGAGTGTTCCCTGTTTAGGACTTTGATTTCAGCATCCTGTATTTTCCTGAACTCCTGACCACCCTTTGCACTTGCCAGGATTTTAGGATCAACTGATGCCTTGGCTTTTTCTTCATGAACAACCCTGATCAACTCAGGTTTACTAAGCTTTGCTTGTTTGGCTGCTTGATCTATCTTTTCTTCTTTTTCCAAGTGAGCCTGAATTTCATCTTTAGTAAGCTGATAAATCTTTACATGAATCATATAAGGTATCTGTATTGGAGTATCAGGGTCTAGACGAACTTTTGATGAGGATTTGACAAGCTTTGGTGGAGACTCAATGATGTGCGGTCGTCGTTAGACTTCAGCAAGAAGTTTTACAACTCCCTAGACAGAGCACCAAACCGTTGTAATGTAGTAAGGTAAGACTCGGAGGTTGTTATCGTTCTCTAGAGGAATATCACTATGAAGGCCGGATTGAATGTTCACTAAGGTATATCGTTCTCTAGAGGAAAATCACTACTTCTTGCTAGCTATCCAATTCTACCTATTGCTTTATCACACTTGTGATGCGATGTGTAAGTATTTCCTAATTCATGAACGAATTGCACGAACCCGCTGTCTATGTAATACTCTGTTAAGGCAACGCACAAGTAAGGTAGTATGAAGACTATTACAAGGCCCCTAAGAGTATATTACATGCATTAAAACACTTAAGAGGGATCAACCATATTAGGGGTAAGGTAGTATGAAGACTGTTACCGATGGTATCCTTTCTACACACTCGCGTTTCCCTAGACGTCTATGCCAATGTAATATTTTATTGCTAGTTTTCAAGAGCCTAACGCGCACATCCATCAACAAGAGCAATAGGAAACAAGAATTATAAACTATAATCAATTATACTCATTGAATCTATCATGCAAACAACAAGATCTAATCAACTAATAACAAGTTTCAAGCATTCCCAAATAAATACTAGATGAATTAGCCAAGCATACTTAAACAAGAGAAATCATAATCAACAAAAGGAACTGAAGATAAGAATTAAGATATAAATGATTGATGTGTGCTAAAACACACATCATTGGTACTTCGGAAAATGCTAATAAACGGACTAAAACACTAAAATATGAGTAATTATCTTGCAATATGTTTGTATTGCGTTTTTATGTCTTACAGGTACAAAGGATTGAAAACAAAGCAAACACGGTAATTTTTGGGTGACTTTCGATGACGTTTTTACGTTTATCGAGGTTCAAACAAAGTCGTTAATATTCCACGATCACACCATTGGAACAAGCATAAAATTACGAGTACAACGGTACCGGCTTTTCTATCTTAAACCTTTTTATTTTGATCCTTTTAACCCGTTTTTGAACCTTTATTATAATAAACTTGGTCCAGATTAATTAGCCCATATATGGGATATGATTAAACATATATTATGATGAATGGGTCTAGCACAGCTGGCACAAGTGGGTTGATTAGAACTTGGACCGAGAGGTCCTAAGTTCGAATCCCCACTTGTGCTCGGGTGATTTATTATCCAGGGTGCCATGTGGCCCACTCTTGTGGTGACACATGGCAACCCGACCCATCCACGACTCGACCCGACCCGTCCATGACCCGACCCGACACCCGTTGACTTGCCTGTTGACTGGCGGTCAACCACCGTTGACTGGTGGTCTGGCAGGGGTCCATGGTGTATCGTCACTGTTGATCGTCGTTGACCGCTGCCGGTGGCCGGTGGTCCAACGGTGGTTGACCACTATTGACCGTCGTCGTTGATCACCGTTGACTGCAAGTCCGGCGGTAGCTCCGGTGACGGCTGGCAAACCACGTGGCACCACTCAGGTGGTGACACGTGGCATTCTAATGATTGGTGTCATAAATGCAGGTGGTCCGAGGTACTGTAGCACGTCAGTACGAGGTGGCAGTACACGTCAGTACGAAGTGGCAGAGCATGTCAGGTGGCAGGCCATGTAGCGGCGGGTGGCCATTTGGCGCGTGACACGTGTCATTCTGCGTGTGTCAGTCCGAGGAAGGCGTGTGTAGGTCCTTATCAACAGGATCTCAATGAGCCTTGAACGACTAATAGTTCTTTGAATAAATCCAAAGATCCTATAAGGGACAATGACTGTGAAATATAAATACTGACGCGGAATATCAATATCTATACCAAGATGAACAAGAACGAAATACTAAACTTGCTATTACTATTACTATTTGATTGTAAATTCTCAATCAACTTCTATGTTTACAATGCTATTCTACGTTCCTTTTATAAGCATAAGGAACCCTAAACGCGTTAAGAGATAATGCTTATTGATAACTATTACTATAATTACAACCAGACTTAATAAACTGACTCAACAGTATTAACTTTAATACTGCCAGACTTAAGTTAAAGCTGGCAGACTTAACTTGCTCTACCAGACTTAACTTCTATTTTTTATAAGAATAACATGACTACTTTAACTAAGACATGTGTTCAATATAATGATGTTAGGCCAAAAAAATCAAACATGGTATATTTGCATCTTTTGCATAGACATTCAGAATTTGATGGCAGTGCGACGTATTTGGGGGTGTTTGGATTTATGTTTTAAGAACAGATCATCCAATTGTAGCAACTAAAAAGTACAGTAAATAGTTCATTTCATCTGATTTTCTATTTCATAAACTAAGTTACTGATGTGTGCTAAAACACATATCTTTATAACCCCGTAAAACACTATAAAACGGACTAAAAATACTAAAATATGGATAATTATCTTGCAAATATGCTTGTTTGGTATTTTTATGTCTTGCAGGAACTAAAGATTGAAAACAAAGCAAAAAACGGGTATATCCGGGTTCGTTTCGATCAAGAGTACTTATTATTCAAAATCAAGATGAAGTCGTGATAATCCCCCGAGCATGTCATTAGAAAGAGCGCGGAAATACGAGTTCAACGGTGCCTTCATTGTTTATTAGGTCAGCTCGTAACCCATTTACATGGGCCGGGCCAGCCCATTATTAACTAAGCCCGACTAGAAGCCCAAGACCAATTTAATTGCTAAATCTGGTATATATATGGAGGAGAGACGTCAGCAGCACATGGCTTCAAATTAAATCAATCGTGCCCACGTGAGGTTCCATTATGAATTAGGAGAGCGAATTGGAATAAGACACGTGGCGGGGCAATTTTTTTTTATCTCAATTCATACACTGAAAAAAGGATCCAAAGGTTGAGAATTAAAGCGTACGAGGTACGCATTTTGAAGGTCCACGTGTCACTCGATGAACGGTTGATCAAACCCTACATACGTCTGCGATCCGAGGTCACGCGATCCCAAAACAATGATCGGCTGACAATCATTGTGGCGGTTATGAAGATTTTTCATTTTCACCCCCTGGACTACTATAAAAGCATCCCGCTCCCCACACTTTGGATTTGATAGGATTTTAGGATTAGGGTATATTAGTTGTAGCATATTTTTAATGTAAGCTTATTATAATCCTTTTACATTTTAATGTTATTGTATAAGCTTATTGCAATGGTTAGGCATCCCCCCCGCTTATTGTTACCTGCTTTATTTTAGAGATAATGAAGATGTCTTTTCTTTTAAGTGCTTATTCTTTCTAGTTTCTTATCGTAGCTTATCAAAGATTAAGCTATTCTTACTGAGCTTATTTACTAGCTTATTTCTTATACTTCTTTTCGATCTAAGAGTTTGGATTGTATAAGCTTTTCATACTTTCAATCCTAAAAAGTTTAGATCTCAAGTTTGTATAATAAGCTATCGATTAGCTTATTCTGGTTTCATAAGCTGTTAGATCTCCAAATGCTCTTCATAAGCTTATTGATCTGTTTAGGTTTGCTTATCGATCCTTTTAATGCTTTTTGTCGGTTAGAAGTTTCGAGCTAGACTTTTGTCTTGTATCTTCGAGTGACCGAAGCTTCTTTGTTCAGGACCATTTATGTGATCCTAACAATAGCTCATTTAAATCTTTAGTTGCTGATTTCTTTTATCTTAGATTGATGTTTAATTCGTTTTGAAGTTTAGCTTATTACTCGTTTTGCTTTGATCTTGTTTAGTTTTTCAAGTCTTATTGATTCGTGAGCTTAACTTTTTAAATCGTAATTGCTTATTTGCTTTTATGATCTTTTTTAGTATGCCTACTTTATCAAAAGCTAGTTGTAGTGTTTAGAAATTCTAGTGTGCTTATTTTCAGTACTTATGTAATAAAAGTCTCATTTTAGATTTGCTAGTGCTTAATTGGTTGTAGCTTGTTAAATTCCATTTGCTTACTCGTTGCTTTTAGTTGTTCGTTTAAATAATGGCTTATTTCTGTGTTAAAGCTTATTCGTGTGTTAGCTTATTCGTGTGAGCTTATTTGATTCGAGCTTTAGCTTATTAGAGATAGTTAAAATAGTTAAGCTTGGTTCTCATTTGAATTTGAGCAATTGGATGCGTTTGGTTTGTAGAGATTTAACTTGGGCCTGCGTAATTAACAATTGGGCCGTGTGATTTTACTAGTTGGATTATAATTGTGAAGTTGATTTAAACTGTTAATAGAATTTGTTTTATGTTTTTTTGTGATTTTTGTACCGGTCTACTCATGAGGCGTGGAGCTTAAGGGTTTATTTAGCTAGACCGAATTTGATTATTCGGTTCCTTTTTCTATCTTTTTTCAATACATTAGTGTAGCTTTAGTATAAAATGTTTTGCTTTGCTTATTTGATCATTATGCTTAGTGAGTAGCTTATTTTATGCTTGTTAAGTAATTGGTATTTAGTGAATTAAGTGTGAAATTTAATAAGTGATTAGTGATTAATAATTTGAAAAAATTATTTAGTTTAGTGTTTTATTTAGTCGAACGGGCAAAATCTGTAAGATTAAGTAGGCATTAAATTAGTAATTAATTTCTCGATAAAAAGTCTTTTTCAATATAAAGCCAACGTTTTGAGGAATCACTTTATTAGACGGAAATTAGTTCATCATTAAGATCTAAAATTTCACACTTAAGAATCTAATCACTTTTACTTGACAAGCATATTTTTCTTTATATATCTTTCATCTTATTATTAGCTTGTTTGTTAATTAGTTTAATCTAGTTTTTTCAATTTAATTAGTTTTAAAACAAAAACAAAAATATTCGATATTCGAGCATCAAACAAAATACTTTCGTGGATTTCAAATTCATCTCTCGCCGTGGATAC
>BQNB010081282.1:10578-29671 GCA_026074375.1 Tanacetum coccineum
ACGAATCCCTTGTCATTCCAATGAAAGAGCTTCGACTTGATGACAAACTCAACTTTGTAGAAGAACCAGTGGAGATTATGGATCGAGAAGTCAAGCAACTAAAACAAAGTCGTAATTCTATAATCAAAGTAAGATGGAACTCTAAAAGAGGACCAGAATTTACATGGAAACGCGAAGATCAAATTCATGCCAAATATCCACATTTGTTTTCAAACACCACTCCGGCATCCAACTAAATATCGAGACAAGATTTATTTTAAGGGAGGGAGACTATAACAACCCGCAATTTTCATCAATCTAAATATCCATCTATTAAATTATATGCACTGTAATATCCATCTATTATATATACCACCTTTTTATAGGAAAATTTTTGCTTTATCTCATTATGCAACGTAACTTGCATCTTTAAAGTAAATGAGCCCACGCAACCTCTATTAATGCCATCTCTATCTATGTTTATATCATGCAAACATCCTAATATGTCAAGTCTATATCTTAATATCATTTTTACCAAGTACATTATCCATTTAACATACTTTTTAAAACATTATATCAAAACAAGCATTAAGTGTTAACGTTTATATCAAAACCCTAATTATATGTAATGTATGCATATACAATAAATGTACAAGCCTTTAAAGCATGTGTACAAGTATCATAGCACAGCATTTGAATATCTTTTCCCTCCTAAATCAAGTTACAACTTTTTGAAGCTCAATGTATAAGTTAATAATGCAAGAAAGTTAAACTATGTCATTTTACCTCTAAATTCATTCTAGTTTCTTACCACCACTTTAGTACAAGGTACAAGCACTTAATGCATGACTTTTAAACCTTCAACCTAAACCTTAATTCATCCTAAACCCTAATCTAAAACCCTAAACCATAAAAACAAAACCCTAAACCCTAGTTTCACTTTCAACCAAAACCTAAACCCTAAACCTAAAACTAATCCCTAAACCTTAATCCTAATCCCTAATCTTAATCCTAACACTAATCCTAAACCTTAATCTATCCTAAACCATAACCCTAACTCAATCTAAAAGTCCAAAACCCTAAACCAAACCCTAAACCAACCCGATACCCTTTTCCATCCGTTTCTACCCATTTTAAACCCAACCAAGTATCCTAGAACCTCTATGACTAAGATACTATAGCCCTAAGCTGCTTACAAGTACCTCCCTTTCAACTCTTGGCCACCAAGCTTGCTACATCACCACCTTGTCCCCCTTGTTTAGTCGTGACCTCCAAACACCCCTCCAACACCATACACCTTGCAAAGCTACACTCCTTAGCCCTCAATACTCATCTCTAGGCCTCATTAGTCATCACATTACAGCACTTGACCCTTAGATAACAAGAAAACTTGGGCACAAAGGTTTCCAAGCCTTATAAATACACGAACCAAGCAACCCTTTCAAATCATCCCTCAAAACTCATCTCACACACTCAAATGGAGTTCTAACCATTCCTTAGCAGCAATAGAAGATCAAGAGAAGTCCCTAATCTTATAATTGAAGCCAAGAAGCAAGAAAAAGAAGTTTTAAAGCCATTCCTAGGCGTTCGAATCATAAAAACCTATTTCGACCCATTTTAGCTCAAGTAAGCCTAAGATCTTGTTTCATAAGCTTATATTCTATATTAAAATGTTCATAATACTCTTAAGATCATATATGAACTCTTATTTAAAGCTTTGAATCCGCAAACCCACGTGTTTTGATTAAAACCCTAAAAATGACCCGTTTTGATTTTCTAGCTAACGAATCCTTTTTCTAAACTTTTGTTACGTTAGAACATCTTATTTTTGCTTATTCTAATAAGCTATAACCTGCAAATATCATTTGGAATCTTAAAATAAGCTTGCATGGCTTTTTGGACTTGTTTTGCAAATATTTCCATGCATAGGGGTATATATCGTAACTTTCTGAAATTTATAACTAAAGGGGCTGAAAATGTCATTATTCTAAAGTTATAACTATAAGGACCTATTTTGCCAAGTTTCAAAGTTAAAGGTTTAAATTATATATACTTTATATATAAAGGACTAAAGTTGTAAAAGTTTATAAACCAAGGGTATATATTGCCAATTTTGCAAACTTAAAAATATAAAATATAATATTTTTATATAAATTATAAAAATATATATTAATATTATAAAACTCGATTTTATTAAAACCCGACACATTTATCGTTATTAATCATAAATCGACGCATTATTTCGTTATATATTTAACATAATTTATCATCAACTAACTTTTGAAGAAACTTAAAATCTTATCGTATCACGTTACTAGGGAATTTCATATGAAGGGTTTCATTTGAGTTTTCGTTTTGACGAGTTTGTTGGGTTTACGATTTAAAGTGCCATGGCTCCTCAAACGATACTACATGGCCTCTGGATTATGATAGCCCGAACAACGATACAATATTTCCATAATTTAATAAATCAAATATATACGTTAAACTTTATGAAGTTTTGAAACATAAACTATCACACTAAGACTTGACATATCACCTCAGGTTGCGTGATGAAGCCGTTACTTTCACTTGATATACTTTTGCCATCAATCAGATTTCCCTATACTGTTAAGGTGAGTTCATAGCCTCACTTTTAAATCTTCTATTTCATAAACCCGTGAGGGGGATACATGCTATAAACCATGAATACAAGTGTTTTATAAATGTATGCTATCCTGATATATTATTGCATCTATTGTCTAAGTCCCTTTATGCCAAAAGACCTCCACGATCATGGACCATTAATCACTTTTGAGTGAACGCAGATATTGTGAATAGGCCTATTGGGATTGACGAATCCCATTTTTGTTAGCCGGATAGGTAACCAAACGCACTATATTTGAAACTCATAGGTATATGGAAATTACCTACACGGGGGCCATTATCTTTATATATATGATTATTGATATATAAACAAGTCAGTTTGAGTGCCATGAGCTTAGACGTACTAATACTATTTTCCATAATAATTGTACTCATTGCAATTATTACACTTATGGGTGTATAACAATGTAACCTCCTCTTATGATGACTTGTATTCATATTATTTATTATAAACCTATGAATTTCACTCAACCATTGTGTTGACCTTTTTAGCATGTTTATCTCAGGTAACTGAACATCTTATGGCACGGAGTGGCACGGACTTGAAGATGGCTAAACTGTTATCATTCAAACTTTATGTTTTCATGTAGATTTTGGGACCTCTGTTTGTAAAAACTCTGATGAAATAATGAACGATAACTTATCTTTTAAAAACGTCTCTTTCGAGTCGTTTTCTATGATTATGACTGTTGTACTATGAAATAATACCCCAGATTAGCTTCCGCTGCTATATGTTTATAATGGGGGGTGTTATATGTGTGTTATCCTATGATTCAATCAGAGCTATGTTGGCTTCTTTTTCCTTTTGCCTTGTAAGCCTCTCTTCTTCAATAAGTTCAGCTTGCAATTGAGCTTCAAGATTTCTAGCCATTTCTTCATCAAGATCAACTTGATCTTTCTTATTTAATGGCACTTCAGGCTCTACCATTTTTCCTTTTCCTTTCTCTTTTACTTGTGGAAGTTGTGATTGTGAAGAAGAAAATATTTTTATAGACGCAGGTACTTGTTCTTCCTGATCATGAAATATAATTCCCTTAGCCCTTGGTCTAACAGATGTAACTGTTGTAGCAGCAGTTATAACAGGCTTGGGTTTTGCATTTTTGATCTTAATCAAAGTTTGAGCAAGTCAATTAATCTGGAATTTCAACACTGGCACTGGCAGTAGTAACTACTTCAGCAACACTAACTGGAATTGACATTGTAGTTGTAGCAACACTAACTACAGGCTCTTCAACCACCTTTTCAAACTCAATTCCCTGCTCTTCTAACACACCTGTATCAAACATCAGGTTGTCATCATTCATCTCTTGTGTCTCATCTACCAAACTCACTTCTGCATCAACATCAAGATCTTCAATTTTCCTCCCCTGCACCAGCATCAGCATTAGCATTCGCATCATTTATCTCTTGAGTCTCATCCACCAAAGTCACTAACTGGTTGAGTGATAATGGGTATGGAATGGGAATCAGTAGGAGTAGCTGAATCTGCACCCATGTCTTATGTAGCTTGAACCATCATTATGGAGAATAGTGGTGTAAACCTTCCATAAAAACCCTTGCATGGTCACTTCATGTTAGCAAACACCTTCTTGGTGTAGGAAGGTGTAACATGAGAAATTTTACCCCACTATCCAAGTTCTTTACCATATTCTCAAAAATGTACTTAGAAAGGTTGAATTTTTGGTTTGTGGCAAGACATATGATAGAAGATGCCATAGTGCTACTAAATGTTTAGATGATGATGGTTGAGAAATAATAGGTGTGGAATGGGAATCAGTAGAAGTAGCTAAATCTGCATCCATGTCTTCTATAGCTTAAACCATCATTGTGGAGAATAGTATTGTAACTCTTCCAGAAAAAGCCTTGCATGGTCTCTTCATGTTAGCAAACACCTTCTTGGCGTGGGAAGGTGTAACATAAACCCCTTTATGTCTGGTCATCCCCTCAACTTGTTTGTCCAGGAAGACTTGCACAAACCTTGGGTACATGAGAAATTTAACCCCACCCTCCAAATGCTTCATTAAATTGTCAAAAATGTACTTGGAAAAGTTGAATGTTTGGTTTGTGGCAAGACATATCATAGCAGATGCCATAGTGCTGCTAAATTCATTCTAGGCTGTAGTCTTAGCACTAAGGCTTTATAGAAAGTAAGCTTTTGAGTAAGATGTTCATACCCCATTCTTTCCAGTTTTGCAAAAATTGAAGCAGTGGGTAGACAATCTATTCCTTCAGCATCATCCAGCTTAAGATCACTCCTTATACTAGTCTTAGTGATGATTACCTTCTTCTTGTCTACTAGGGCTTGTATTTGTCGTTCCTCGTTAACGATTTTAGCCTTGGTAGATGCTAGAAAATGTCAATAAGTAGTATAAATGGTTGGATTAACCGTTAACGCATATTGGACATAACTTTCATTCAGGAAATCAATAATATCCTCAAACCTACTACTTTCTTCGGGTTTCTCCAAAAACGCAACCAAATTGTGAGTTTCAGCAAACTTTGAGGTCGACATTGTGATGGGTTTTGATGATTAAATGATAAAATTGAGTTAGGGTTTTGATTTAAAGAGTATATCAAGTAGTTAAATCGATCGAAGAGTGGTTTAAAAACTTAATAGAGTATTTTTATGATAAATCAATCTCAACATCATTAACTTGAACCTGCAGCATTAAGTTAAGCCTAACAGTATTAACTAACCCAGCAGTAGTAAGTTATGCCTGGCAGCATTAACTTATGCCTAACAGCAAGATGTGTATGCCTAGCAGCCTCAAAATCACTAATAGGGCAGAAAGTAAATAATCTATTGCATTAACTTAAGCTTAGCAGCATTAAGTTTTAAGTTAAGCAGCAATAACTTTAACACGTCAGCATTATCCCCAATTTCTTTCCAAAAAGCATTTCCATCATCAATTGTGATTCTCACAAGCTCTCTTTTTGTTTTTAATCTCCCTATGTCTCTCATTTCTCTTTCTCACCAATTCACTATTTTTGTTTTTATCACATAGCTCTCTTTCTATTTTTTAGCTCACTCTATCTCTCTTTTATTTTTCTTACTAATTCAGACTGTTTTGTACAATGTTCCCTCAATTCCATTAGTTTTATGATGTCCTCCCCACTTCCAAGTGTGTTAACTCTAGAGAGAGGTGGATCATTGGACTATTTAGATGCAGCCTCAAACCTAATTTGAGTTTCTGAACCCCCCAATATGGTACACACATATCCCATGTTTCCATAAATTGGCTTGTCATGGTACCCTACACCCCCATTTCAGCCGTGGGTTGGTCTTGGGACGAGGAGAGCTCTTTTGCAATGTACCCTAAACCACTATCACCCCATGGTATTAGTTTAAGGTTGTATTAGGTCTTGCCAAGCTCTATAAGTAGAAAGTCTTAAGTAACTAACTTATACACTTCCCATTTACAGGAAAGACACTCATACTCCCTCAAATATAAGCCAAAACCCACGGCTAACAATAATAACACTAGGGCTTCATTTTCTTTTTAGTTCTAAAGCATTCCAAGTACTCTAGTGTTCATTTTAAGATCATCTAAGGTTACTCAAGGGTATTGCAAGCTTGGATTTAGGTTTAACAAGCATTAATCAAGAAAACATATTTAAGTTTTTCTTGATTAGGGTTTTGGATTTGGAAGTCTTGCTAGGACTTTTATCTTGTGTTTATCATTCTACTCATCTACTATAAGGTCTATTTAAAGTATTTTATTTTCATTCATTTATTATCTTATGTGTACATACTTGTTATATATGTTAAACACCACCTAGAATCATTTTTATGGTTTATAAAGTATTTCAAGACCTATATAATTCGAATTTATTTGTGTACAAGGTGAAATTACTGTTCAAAATAAAAAAAAAGGGTACCACTTTGGTATGAACATTAAATAATTTATATAGATAGTTTACAAATTAAAATGTGTGGAAGGTTTATTTATAAGTTATGTATAAAAATATCATGAGGACATGGATTTCATTTGGACAAGTATTGTGGATATTTATAAAGACTTAATATATGTGAGAAATATGATATAACACTTGGTGAATGAATGGTGCAAAGTTTAAATAAAAAGAAGATATAAACTTGTTTTATTAATCACAAAACCCTAATTAATTTTATAGTCTACTGTTTGAATTCGAATTATAACACATATAATTTATATTTTATTTAATTAATACTAATAACAAGGATCGTAAGCATATAAGAAACTTGAAAAACCGAGCTATACAAAAAGATATGACACTTTTTAAGTTTACAATAATTAATGTATAAAGGTATTTTTATAAAAGTTATTTTATAAAAATCTCACTGTTTCAGTCTGATCTACTAAGTGGGATATTTTATAATGTTTATTTACTTTTATGACGGTATCCAAACATGTAGAAACTCGAAAAAAACGGATTTAAAATGAAGATGATACATTATTTACTTGTTTAATTAAAAGTATTTTTTATAAAGTAAATGTATAAAAATATGTTACTGTTCCGCAGTATACTTTATAGGAGATAATTTTCCTAATTGAGGTTTTTAATTACGAATACGTGGAAATAGGATCACTAAAAAACGAATTGAAACGATTGAAGATACAATTAAAATTCGATTCAATAATTAAAGTTATTATAAAGTATTTTTATAAACTTTTACCTACTGTTACTGTTCATAACAGTATTTAACCATATAATAACTATAATATTTTGATAGATTTTCTTAATACGAACCGTAGAATAAAGAAACTTAAAAAGAAAAAAAAAATAACTGGAGAAAAAAAAAAAAAAAAAAAAAAAAAAAAAAAAAAATAAAAATAAATAATTAAAAAAAAAAAAAAAAAAAAAAATTACAAACAAAAAAAAAGGAAAAAAATAAAAAAAAAAGCGTAAAACGGAAGCTTAAAATCGATAAAGATACGAGGTTTATAAAAACCTTGTGCACTATTTTTACTTTTATACATTATTTTATAAAAACAATTAAATTAATAATATGATATTAATACATAATCAATAAAAATATTAAATCATATATTTTTAACAAATAATACCCCAGTAAACAAAAATGATATTTTTCTTTACGGATACAATTACCTATACTTTTATTTAACAAAGTACATTTTAATTATTAATTCAACTTTTATAATTTAATCAAAAGCTACTAGGTGGTGGTGTGACTATATAACATGTGATATTTTATTTATATAAAATACATTATGCTCATACGACCTATAATTAATTAGGTTGCATTCGGATTGCCGAGACGATTTATATATATGATTTAGATAATCAACTCATTCACTTACGGTGAGTTCATAGCCCCGCTTTTATTCAATTATATTGTTTTACAACTTTGGGGTGAGAAACATGCATTGTTTTACGTTTGGACGCAAGTACTCTTTTAAACAAGTTACGAGTTAGCCTAAGTAGCTAAACTCACTATTGCCTACTATCATGAACTGTCAATTGCTAGTTAGCGAGCGTGAATGTTATGAATAGATCTATTTGGGATTGACATCCCCGTTCGGGTGAGTAGCTCTCACCAGTTTCGAATGTACTGAAACAACGAATGTATACATGTCGGAACAATTTGGATGTTGCGGGTTTGAACATCTACACGGGCCCTCAATTGCATTAAATTGCATACATAGATGTCGAGCTTCGGTGTCATGAGCTTAGTGCACTTCGTAATTACTTTTGTGATATTGTATTCGTTACTTATCATGCATTTTGAAATCTTGCGGTCCTACTTTATACATTTACTAAACCTGTGAATTCACCAACTTTATGTTGACGTTTTAAAGCATGTTTTTCTCAGGTCAATAAGGTACAAGAACAAGGATACATTGGGGGTCAACATTTTGGGAATCATATTGCATGGAGATTTAAATGCATTACATTTTGGAGTATTTGTTATGTACTAAAATCTTTACATTTTCATGGGTGAACAAATGTAAGCTTCGGGCTTTTGTATCGAACAAGTTTATTTAATCCAATGTATCATTTTTAAATAACTCATATACAAATCTAAAAATGTAGTCTCAATGACTAGATGCTTAGAACTCCTCCATATGGATCTCTTCGGTCCATCCGCCATAGGGAGTTACGGAGGAAACCGTTACACCCTAGTCATAGTAGATGACTACTCTAGGTATACTTGGACTAGATTTCTTAAGGATAAAACCGAAGCTTTTGATCAATTCGAAATATTTAGTAGGAAAATCCAAAACCAATTAGGTTGTTCAATAGTGTCAATAAGAACCGACCACGGTAGAGAATTTGATAATGAGGTGCAATTTGGAGAATTTTGTAATGCCAACGGTATTAACATTAACTTCTCGGCTACAGGTTATCCTCAATCAATGGCGTGGGTCGAAAGGGATAATAGGACACTTCAAAGAAATGAGTAGGACTATGTGAATATGCCATCGTTACCATAAAAGTGTTGGTGTAAGATATCAGATACTTCAACATACATTCTCAACCGAATTCTCATTAGAGCCATTCTAGGAAAAACACCTTATGAACTCTTAAGAGGTAGAAAACCTTGGCTAGATTATTGTTGATCCCACTTGAATAGATCTTGCTTAGCTTGTATGAAGCTTAGTTGTATTAAGTAAATCCAAGACAACTATGGTAGAAACTTTAATTATGAATATCAAAGACTATGTATAATCTAGTCAATGATACTAAGAAGAATTATTTATAAAAACCAGTAACACATAAAATTAATAAAGACAGATTTACCCAAACTTTCAGTCTCAATGTGAAACTGAACACTCTTAATAGTGTTAGGGTTTACAAAACCTTGAAGCTACAAATATCAAAGATAGAATATACACTAATCTAAATTACACTACTCCTAAGGGTTAGATCTAATATAATGTTAAAAACCAAAACATAAAATAAAAATCAAGATTAAGTTTCACTCCCCGCCAATGGAGCCAAAAACTTGATGTGGTCGTTGTGTGGTGTATATTTAAGATGTTTCAAGTTTTAAATTTATATTTTTCCGAGTTAACCAAAAACAACACTTTAACGAGCAGTGTACCCGGTCGATGGTAGATTCATGGTAAGTAGGGTGTCAAACACTTGAAGCAAGGTTAAATCTCTCAATTTATTTATATTTTAGTTATTTAATCTATGTTAATTCTAATCTAAGTCAAACCTATGTTAAACATATGTTAGTTCTAATCCTAATTCTAACAGGTAAAAAGGGGGTTTCAGCCTGAGAGACTGGCACAGGTTGGTCAGTGACTACAATCAATTCAAGACACTTTAACCCACATAGGCTAATTAACAAAAGATCAAAGAGTGGTCGATCCTTATATAAGAAAACTATATTAACCATTATTAATCCGATTAGAACATTGGTTTGTTTATTTAGTGTAATGATTTCTTCTCTCGAGGTAGCATATCATTCTTAAGACTTAAGCAGGAGTTCTTCCTAAGACCTTGACACATTAATTCTGTCACAATTAAAGCATCCGCATAAAGCATCCTTATTTGTTGATTATAATCTATCTTAAAGATTAAAGCAATGGTGATCTTGTTAAACCCTAGCTCATAGAGACTTTACCCACTTACTGCTTAACAGAAATTTATACACTAGTAGTCCACTTGTCCAACTATCAAATGGAATCAGTATGTTATTTGTTGAATTATCTAGGTTCACCTTCTAGTCAACACATTCAATAAACCATTGGCAATATCCAATTAACTAGAGAAGCGTATCCTTAGCACGATTTTTAAGAGGATAAGATTTGTGATCCCTAATGATTTCTTGATGTATAACATTATATTGAGAGCTATCCCATCCCGGCATCCTAATTACTTGGTCTGTATCACTAGATATAGTTGAGTGATAGGTCGCATACAAAAGCACGTAAACAAGTATGATTTGATAAACATAAACAAGCATTCAATGATAAATTAAGCAATTGAGATATAAACAAAACCAAACATTCATATCTTCATAATAATGGCTAATAACCGAAGGTATTAGCCTTCAAACATCATAATTAATACAAGAAAAATTGTTTTAGCCCATAAAGCTAACCGAGTTAACAATGATACCAAAAACTGAACGATTAAAAACTATAAGAAAATACACGTTGTCCTTCTAGATTGGAATGCGTAGCAAGACCTCTTCCTCTCTTTTTTCCTCATCTGAAAATCACTGTTGTGGTTTGGGTATCGAGAATAAGATTAGCACACTTAAAACTCGTTTTTGAGTTTTGTATTTATAGGGTCTGGAAGTTGGTTCGATATGGCGTATCCAAGGGATTGGATACGGCGTATTGGAGTTTCTTGGAGTAGGGACCACGTTTGATATCTTCCAGAATCTTCACATACTATATCTTCAATACGGCGTATTGAGCTTCTCTAGATACGCGTATTACGCTGTTTTCCTTTGGGTCTTTTTGTAAGTTGCAGAACAATTACACCGTATATTCCTTAATGATAAGGCGTGTTGGTAGTCAGAAAGTAAATCTATCAAACTAGCTTCGTTGTAAGCTCCAGAATTGCGTGCTTTTGCTAATATTCACCCAAGTACTCTCCATAATTTACTTGCAATTCACGAAATATAAACGATTAAGTAATAATTCTTTGCTATAATTAGATAAAAGGGTTAAATACATAAGATAAATGGATGCTATAAAATAGATGTTTAGATGTCATCAATCACCATAAAAGGGGCAAGTAGTATGAAGACTTGTTACCCGATGGTAATCCCTTCCACACAATCATGTTTCCCTAAACATACAACCGAGATACAGACAAAGTTGGGTTTTCTAAAAGTCTAACATGCATATTCATCACAAGAAGCAACACCACTAAGATCTACATTCTAGGTTTCATACAATCATAAATGAACACAATATGGAGTTTAGCCAAGCATGTTAAAGATAAAGCAAGTAACAATAAAATAATCAAACAACAAGACATATTAATGATTAAGATAATCTTACATTGATTAAAACATGAATTGAAGGTGGTACAATAGGGTTGAAGCCCTAAAATCTCCTAATAAGCCTGCCGAAACGAAACCTAGGGTGCGTCTCTCCCTTTTTACTCTAAAGTTACACACTTAAAACCCTAATTTCGGGTTTGTATATATAGATAAATCGTTGCGACGGCGTCGCATTTTAATCGTGACGCCGTCATGAAAGAGAATATTCTAGACGTGGTTTGGGGTCGTTGCAGCTGATGCCCGCGGAATTCTTGTGACACAGTTGTGGGATGAATCGTGACGGTGTCACGTGTATCTTGTGACGCCGTCTCCAGCCGCTGAGAACATAATCTTGAGAGATGTTGGTGTAAGGTCACGTATCTCGTCTGTTTCTTCTCTAATGAGCCCAAGTCATGTGTATTTCCTTCAAAATGCCTTCCAAATGCTAAATACCTAAAAAGGAACCCTTGAATACATAATTTGGGCTTAAATGCAATGATTTAGGGTTAAAATGACCCGAAAAAGTGAATAAAATGACTCCTCATCAATACCCTTACACTTGGGATTCTGTCCTCAAGAAAATAGGCTTTTCTTCCTAAACAATAGCAGTAGTAGGGTCATTTAACCTACTCTTTAAAAGTATTTTACAACACAACCTTCTAGACCTCGTAATTAAAAAGCACGAAAGTAATACTAGCACCTCACATAAAGTGTTGAGATTCTCCTCTTTTTCTCTCGGGTGCATAATATATTTTATTACATAATAGGGAAAACAGAAAATCAACACGAAAATCAACACTCATTATCTGTCATGGCATATAAATTACCATAGGCTTGGTAAAGGATCAAACCTCCACCGCTAGGTGCAAGCATTATTCATTACTATCTAAGAGGTCTTTTAAAGGGTTGTGGGGTGTAGGTGTAAGATAACATATAATGGAAACGGAAACGGATGGGATACATTTGGGTGGCTTTGGGTGAATTTGGAGTGGAAGGGTTAGCTAATTATTTACACGAATACACGCTGGTTTGGTTGCTAAGCCAAGACTCGGACAAAGATATACAAACTCTACACAACTCTACATCAATCTCTTTCTTTTTCTTTTCTATATATTTTTTTTGAATAACATAATACATCATAACATGGGGTTTATAACACGTACCCCTACACTTGAGCTTTTACATGCTCAATATTTACAATCTAACTAATGACCCGATTTGAGGTGGATCAAAATAACATGGAGATCATCTAACAAACATATGGGGGTATTGACTTAACTTTTCTTCCCCATTCTTTCGCGAAATAAATACTACCATGAATCCTAATCGTCCCAAAACAGTATTTATAAGGAGAAGGACTTAGCAACCATGTACTAATAATTAACTTGGGTTAAAACAATAATGTACTAAAAATGAGTACATACAAGGTAGGCTAAGGCGATTTGGGGGTAACGATTAGTTTAAGGGTGACAATGTTCTTCATTAATAGTCCGGCTTAACCAGAAAATTACGAGAGCCATGAAAAAGGATAGGCTCGGAGGATTGTACTAGGGGTATCCTGCACTAAAAGTGAGTGCATGGCAAGGGTGTGGGATAGTTATATGATCTGTGTGACCATCATAACAATCATGGTTTAAAACATAGGTTAATCCTAATGCCTCTTATCAAGCAAATCCTAATACTTACTATGCGGTCTCGGAATGCATCATAAAAATAAGTTCTAGAATTTAATATACTACCAGTACACTCTCATAATCCTAAAGTAACCAATACCAATGTTCCAGAAAAGGCGACAAAACTACGTATACACATACGTAATGACGAAATAGACACACATGATTGCTCACTCCTTAACTCGAACAAGCTAAAGGTATAATATCTAAGGGCGAACCTCACATCTTGGGGTGGAATTTGAGGGTTTTTGTGCTAGTAATATAAATTCATATCCATGAGACGCTATTAATACTCGGTTTCGTCGGTATGTGTCATAAAAAATTAAATTTGGGTCAAAATTACCTCTTATGCTATGTTTCGATATATTACCCATCATTTTAAGGACAAAGAAAATGTCAAATGAAAGAATAGTTTCTAAGGCTTATTTCCCCCTACACTTAAGTTGAACATTGTCCTCAATGTTCTATAAAGGTACCCGTACAAATGAATTAAAGGGAAAAGAAAACAATGAAAAGAAACTAGTACTCCCCTGGTTTGCTCAATAATGGAGAAGAAACATGCAATAATTGGTTAAATCGTCCTCCAAGAATCATCCAATGAAACTCCTTAAGAACTTCCAAGCTTCTTCTCATTAAATATAACCTGTAATCAAAGACAAAGACAACTATACCAAGCATAAAATATGCGATATATAAATATACAATGTGAATTTAGGGTTTGACTCGATAAAGCAGTAAAGATAGGATGAGAGAATTGTAAAACTCATTGGTTTTGTAGGTTTATAACAGAAGAGTTCATATTTAAATGTCGTGCAAGTTTTATTTTCAAAAATAATTAAAAACTTTAAGTTTTATGGACCTGGACGTTTGACGCCATCAGGGATATCCTGACGCCGTCACAGATGTTGTGGTGACGGCGTCACGTGTAAATCGTGACGCCGTTTCCACGCTCTGTGAAAACGAAATTTTTTGTTTTTGATGAAAAATTTCCTACACTTGATTTCATAAGTTAATTCATGTACAAATAGCTGTATAAAACATGAGATTTGACAATTTACTCATATGACTTGACACTGACACGAATTAATCTAAACAAATGATTTTGAGGACACTTACTCATGGACAAGTATTATGGACACATTATAAAGGACTTAAGATATATCAAGTTATGTCATTTCATAAGTTAGAGGACTTGTAATGGTTTAATAAAATGAAAAGTATATAAACCAAGTATATAAAGATAATTAGGCACAAACTTAATTACCTACTGTTTGAATTCGTGTGTAAACACAAATTTTAGTGTTTATTTAATTTAGAAAATCATCACAAAGGGTCGTAAGCATATAGGAACTTGAAATAATTTGAACTATAAAACTAAAAGATATGACATTTTTAAGTTTACAATAATTAAATGTATAAAAGTATTTTTATAAAAGTTATTTTATAAAAATATTCACTGTTTCAGATCTGATATATTAAGGGAGATATTTTATAAAGATAGTACTTTTCATGACGAATCCAAACATGTAAGAAACTCGAAAAACGGATTTAAAATGAAGGTGATACGTTATTTACAAGTTTAAGTTAAAAAGTACTTTTATAAAAGTAAATTTATAAACATATGTTACTGTTCACGACAGTAACCTGTTGGGGAGTAATTTTCTTAAATAGAGCTTTTAATTACGAAGACGTGGACATAGGAATCACTAAAAACCGAATTAAAACGAACGAGATACAATTAAAATACGATTTCAATAATTAAAGTTATAAAAAGTATTTTTATAAACTTTCACTTACTGTTACTGTTCATAACAGTACCAAACCATATTATAAATTTAAAATTTGATTAGACTTTTCAAATACGAATCCATACATATAAAGAACAAGCGAAACAGATTAAATATGAGTAAGTTATGACTTTTGGAAGGTTACGACGATTAATTATATAAAAGTAGTTTTATATAATTTTATAAAAACAATTAAACCACTATTCATCAGGGCATAAATATTATAAATATAATATTTTGATATATTTTCTTAATACGGAGCCAAGATATACATACTGAAAAACAGAGTTTAAACGATAAAGATATAAAGTTTATAAAACCGTAATGCAACTATTTTTTTACTTTTGGCACTATTTATAAAAACAAATCAAAACCGAATAACTAATATCATTATATAATCAATAATAATATTAAAACATGTATTATTAACAAACAATCAATTGTGGGACAAAAACAACACTTTACTTTACGGGTACACACCACACATATGCATTTGGGTGGAAACGAGGCCCGAGCCGAGCTCGATCTCGCTAAGCTCGAGCTGGCTCGTTTATAAGTCTATAAAAAGCTCGACTCGAGCTCGGCTCGGTTTCGAGCCTTATTTTTTTAAGCACGAGCTCCGGCACGTGACATGTAATATGGGCTCGGCTTCGGCTCGAGCTCGTCTCGATTATACAATTTGAAAATGAAAATTAAAATATGGCTCAAACTTGGCATCGAGCTCGCTCGTAATATATATAATTTGCTCGTAATAAGTTGTTATTGAGCTCGATAAATAAGCTCGCATATAATACCCTAATGCATAATATTTTAATACAAATATTCGTTTAGCTCGTTAGGCTCGCGAGCCCAATCGGATCTTTGTATGTAAAGCTCCTCGGGCTCGGGCTCGATTAATAAATGAGCTGCAACTTAGCTCGACTCGGGCTCGAGCTCGTTTTAGCTCAGCGCTCGCGAGCTTTTACCGATCCGATCCCGAGCTTTCACGAGCGCTCGGCTCATTTCACCCCTACATATGCAGTTATTGATAAATACGATTTTAATATTATTTCAACATTTTTAAACTAAAACAAAAAACTATTATTGGTGGTGTAACTATAATAACTTGTGATTAGTATTATAAAGTACAATGTCACTCAATACGACCTATATGTATAATTATGTTTGCATTCGGTTTCTAATCCGGGATGTTTCCATTCCCATTTGATTCATATCAATCAGGTAGTTCACTAAGGCGGAGTTCATAGCCCCACATTTTACAGTTATAATAATGATAAGTTTTTGGGGTTGAGAAAATATGCATGGTTTTACGATTGGATCAGTGTACAATTTTAACATGATTACTTTTTCCAAGTAGCGATAAACTCAGATGAGCCTAAATTATCAGGAACTGTCAATTACTTGTTGTGAGCCCGAATGTTATACATAGATCTATTTGGGATTGACATCGCCATCCGGGTGAGTAGCTCTCACTGTGTCAAACGGATGAACCAACGGAGAGTAAACATTCGGATTTGGGATGTTCAGAGTTTGAACAACAACACGGCAAGTGGCAATATTTATATTGCATTCATAGCATGTCGAGCTTCAGTATCATGAACTTAGGAAACGTAAATACATTTTTTATGGGTATAACAGTTGCATATCAGGGAAATCTTGCGTCCTACCTTATATTTTACATAAACCTATGAATTACAACAACTTTAATTTTGACATTTTAAAGCATGTTTCTCAGGTCTATGAGGTACAAAGCAAAGAGATTCCATGGGTGGTCAATCATTTTGGGAGGCATTGCTTAAAAGTTTAGAGGCATGACAGTTTTGGGGATATTTGTTTATGATCTAAAAAACTTGACATTTTTCAAGGGTGAACCTTTAAGCACGTTGAGCTTTGTAACAACATTTATTAATTTCCAATGTATCTATAATCATGGTTTTATACACACATGTATATGTACGTTGCCTTGATTAAAGTGGCAATACATATTTTGGACGATTGCGGTCCGGATTCATACATATATATACAAAGATGAGTACATAGATTTTCTATGGGATAGACGAACACTAGAACCCTGTCGAGGTATGGTGGGTTGCACCATAGCCTCAAGACCATGCATGATATACATGCAATATGATAACTATGTGAAGTTATATGAACATAAAGGTTCGAATATTGTCCAACGTCGAGTAAATTTATTAATTAGGTCGAGATGTATACCAATTCATGACTGAATCTCAAGACAGTTCTTGTTTGATGAGTTTGCATTCTTTCGCATACTCTACAATTATTTATATAAGGATTATTTATATAAATAGGGGAACATATCTTTAGGCAAGGTAGTACGACAAACTCGTAGGTCCTAAGCGATGCCGAAACATTAAGCTATCAAATATGGTACCTTACCATCATTCGTTTATGCCAGGAGCCCATAGTCTTATTTACCATACCGGTCTTATATAATATACTTATATAAGTTAAGTTTTACTCATTGCAAGCAGTCATGCTTTCATCATCGACGGTCACCTACACATCTACCCATATTAATTCCGAGCCATGGAGATTCCAGTGAGCTTCTGATGAGGAGCTAGAGGAACTAATGAAGGATCAGCTTCTACCTGTTGATGCCTCACCTATAGCCCTATCATCGGGCTACATTTCTGACTCCGATCTAGAGGAGGATGATGAGGAGGACCAGAGGAGGCACCTGCTGACTATCCTACCGACGGAGGAGACAATGATGATAATGATTCATCTGATAATGACGACGATGATTATGATGTTGAGAGGATGAGGAGGACGAAGAGGAGGAGGAGCATCTAGCTTTGGCCGACCCTTCTACTATACCTATAGGTGATCCTCTCCACACCATATCATCTTGTTTTCTAAGACCAAATCTCGTGCAGTACGGATGTCTATTTAACATAATAACAATCAGAACCAACAATAGCCGAACAAGAGGCAAAATACTGGCAGGGCTTACACTGTAGGGCACAGGGAGAAGAAACATTATGGCAGATCTAACCCGTTGTATTTTAAATACAACTATCACCATAATGGTTCATGTGCTCCCAAATGCCACAAGTGCAATAGAGTTGGCCATCTGACCCATGACTGTAGGAGTTCTACAAATGCCAATACTACTATCAACCAAAGAGGCACTAGGGCAAGTTAGAAGGCTACTTGCTATGAATGTGAGAATCAAGGGCACTACAGGAGTGATTGCCCAGAGCTAAAGAACCAAAACCATGAGAATAGAGGTACTGGAGCACGTGGAGTGGTGCATGCTTTAGGAGGAGGAGAAACCAATCAAGACCATAACGACATGGAGGAAGATATCAATGCCTAGACTCTATTCCTTTAAGAATTCTCGTTGTATTTTCTTTTAAAGATTCCGCTGTGATTTTACAAACGACTTCAAGTTATCTATCAAAGCAACGTGTTGTGAAAATTTCGTCAACTTTACTTTAACCTTCTATTTTGTAAGTCAAATTATAACATTATTTTGACGAAAATGAGCATTGCATCGTTGGCCCTCAAATATACATAGTCTGATCACCTATGTATATTTGGTGTATAGACTGATCATCTATGCATTCAGGAAGGACCATGCCATGCTGGGAGTAGTCACCTTAAAAGTTCTTGTCAAGAAAACAAATTTTCTAATTATATCAAGTTCAATGTACGTATTCATAAAACACGTTTGCTTCGGTAAATTGAATTAGTGACCATAACAACTAAGTAGACCTGTGCACCATCTTACTATAAAATCGACGGCATCTTATACCAAATCCTAAGCCAAGAAGCCGAGACATATCCCTAGTCGCCCTAGGAAAATCCGCTATCAAATTTGCTCGCCAAAAGAGTTACGCCGATGTGAGGCAAATTTGCACGCCAAAAGAGTTACGCCGATGTGAGGCGTAAGCCTGTAAAATTTCAAGTTGACAACCTAGTTATGCTTAAGGTATCGCCTTAGAAAGGAGAAGTACGCTTTGGCAAACGGGGGAAGTTAAACTCTAGATAGGTTGGACTTTTCAAGGGGTTGGAACGAGTTGAATCCA
>BQNB010081283.1:0-29671 GCA_026074375.1 Tanacetum coccineum
AGATACTAGACGAAGTACATCTGGATGTATGCAATTATTGGGAGACATACTTGTTAGCTGGTCATCAAAAAGGCAGAAAAGCGTTGCGATATCCAGTACGAAAGCTGAATATATAGCCTTGTCAGGCTGTTATGCTCAAGTCCTTTGGATGAGATCATAGCTTACCGACTATGGCCGCTTTGGATTCAATAAAATTCCAATGTACTGTGATAACAAAAGTGCTATTGCCTTATGCTGCAACAATGTTCAACATTCCAGATCAAAGCATATAGACATCTGGTTTCACTTCATCAAGGAGCATGTTGAGAATGGTGTGATCGAACTTTACTTTGTCAATACGGAATATCAATTGGCGGACATCTTTATTAAAGCTCTTGGCCGAGAAAGAACAAAGATTTTCATTTTTATTTTATAAAAACACAAAAAAACATACTCTGAAACAATTGGCAGATGTAGTTGATGAATAGTGTGTACCCTATTCAAATATCTGTATATACGTAAATTACATTAATCAGAAAAAACACAAAAAGATTTTATTTTTATTTTTTATAAAATCAGAAAAAATATAAAAAGACTTTTTTTATATAAATTTTTTCAAAAACAAAATACAAAAATTAAAAAATGAGAAAAATTCAATATAAGAAGTTTTACATGGCATGTCTTCTGAAAATCAATTAACATTTCCGGTCTTCGAAATGTCATTTAACAATTTTACAAGCCTGTAAATGAAGTCTCGAGCAGAAGTTACAATGTTTCAAAACATGCAAATGGCTTGCTATTTATCTCAGATAGCACCGGTCATCATCTTAAAGGCAATTATTGCAAAAGAAATATTGTCCTTCAACGGGGAATTTATTCTCGGGTTATGGTCTACTTTATGACCATGAAGGCTTGTGATTACTTGCATCAATCGTGCTTCCTATTTCCATAGTGTTAGTTTCAGTGCATCTATGGAATAAATAAGAGAACTTCTTATTTATCTTGGTGGTTTGTTGGTTTGTCACATCCAAATATTCCATTCATCTGAAAATAATTTTTCAAAAATACATTTGACATCTCAAAAAATGTCTCAGCTCTTTAAATAGAAAACGGGTCATGTTTGAGGGAGAGGATGTCAAATTTCTTTGTCATGATCAAATGAGCTGTTAAAAAAGGGAAAAGAATTTTAACGATTATTTGTGCCTTATGTGTATTGTTTATGCTTTAGGGTGTTGTGCTAAAATTTTGTCTATAGGTAATGAGAGATAAAACATTTAGGACTATGTGTGCTAGTTGTTTAACTTGAATATACCTTATAAAACTTAATTTGCAAAATTAATAAGTTGTGTAAACATGGGGGGCCAAATGTGTCTAAGATAAAATTCGTTTTTTAACACCATCACACCCACCCGTCCACATCACTGTTCACACAAATCCTCTCACTCACTCAATACTCCTTGAACACTTTCAATGAATCAACTTACAACAGTTGTTTAATCCGATTCATCTCTAAGGTATATCTTCAATCGTGTTCATCATCACCTAATCAACTCGAAATCTTAAATGAATTATTAGTTTTCGCCGCTTTTGATCAAAAGTGCCTATTATGAAATTAGGTTCTTATAATATAAAAGTGGTTAAATCTTCAAATTGACTTGGGGCTTTTGGATTATTAGGTGTAATGTATGTATGGATAGTTAAATTTTATGATTGTGTGTGATAATAGTCATGTTCATGATTGTTTTGGTTCTCGAATGAATAGATAAATGCATAAATGTCTTATGTTTTATGAAATTGTTATATTGCGGTTTAAAAGGATATGCTAAGATAGAGTTATCTGTTAGAGACGACCTACAAAATCATTAAGAAAAATAATCGATCAAAAATTTTGTATGAATCGAACGAGTATAACCCATATGGACTGAACGAGTAATTTGTTGTGAATCGAACGAGTGTCTAAATGTGAGGATCGAATGAGGATCCTAGTGAGGATCGAACGAGTGTCTAAATGTGAGGATCGAACGAGTGTCTAAATGTGAGGATCGAACGAGTGGATCCTAGTGAGGATCGAACGAGTGAATACTTGTATGGATCGAACGAGGGACTGTATGGGGGATTCAATCGGACAAGTGAATACCTAATGGATCAAACGAGTGTCTTCTTAAATGTGGATCGAATGAGTGATTGCAACATGACGAATCGAGTGACTATTAATTTGGATCGAACGAGTGCCAATTGCATGGATCGAACGAGCGTCTATGTGTCTGGATCGAACGAGTGACTGTGTTTTTTTCCCTTTTGAGGACCGAACGAGTAGAGTTATCAACACTTGACCAATTTTTGACATAACACACTTAAGATCAAATTTTTTCTAACTAAGATTAAATTCAACAAATCTCTTAGTTTAAAATAGACAGTAAAAGCTTGACAAAACCAAGGTTAACTACATTCAACTTAATTGTTAGGATAGGTGCCTTTGTCTTACACGCTATTCGTCTATCTAAGTAGATTGATCTTCAAAAGTGCTAAAAGTCACAAAGTTCTATGAAGAATGATTTGTGTCTTCTTATAAAGTGCACTCATTCTTTCTTATAACAGACTCATTGGACATCTCAATAGCGGAGCAGATTGCTTTGGATGATGCATTGGTGGGCTCTTACTGACCGACCTTAAGATTGGAAAAGCATTCTTCGCTTAAGTTCGGATGTCACATCAAAGGAAGCAACCTTCAAGTGGTATACGATGTGTTAAAGCATCACTCCTTTCTACAAGGCATTCAAGCAACTGCAGACGCTCCAGAGATCTTTATGCGGGAATTCTCGGTTCTGTTATGTTCATATCGATCTGTCTGATTTAAGATGAATAACAAGAAGCACATTATCGGTCTTGATCAATTCAGAGACATTCCTTTAATTTGCCCTAAATTGGGAATAAGAGTTTGTAGAAACCACCTCTTGAGAAGGAGATCCTCATTTTTTCTAGTAGTCTTGGACATTCTGGAGATATATAGGAAGATCATGACATTAATGTCAATAAAACTGAATCAACAGGGAGATGCATTTGCTTGCTATCAATCCAGCAAATGTCTCAGTGGTATACCATCATATTGAAGTCTTCGTACTTTCTCAAGCTCAAAATCTTGTGGGGTATGTACAATAAGGCAAAGAATGTTTTTTTTGCATATCTTCGGTGGAGGTCTTCATTTTAAAGATTGAGAACATTTTTTTATATATTTTATAAAGGCAAGTAAAATCACGGGTTTTGAAGGAGGGTTTTTAAACTAAGCAAAAACTAAACTTAATCTAAACTAATTATGCAAGAAAAGTAAAATTGGTGGGAACTCGTACAGGTAAACAAACATGATCACTTAATCATCCACTACTCCCTAGTTGATTTCTCTAATCCATTGTTCGTCACCCTCGTTAGTGTAATGTGTAAGTATTCCCCTCATTCAATTGCAAATTGGTCACAAACGCACCTACATGATCACCCAAAGCAAGCAGCTCATGTCAGACGCTTTTCCCATCTAATAGTTAAACCACGCGCATTAAATACTTAATTCGCTATCTTCTTAAATGTGAGGGTTTGATTTAGTTCTAATCACGTTTCACTAGACGTCTACGCTAATGTAATATCTTGTAGCTATTTTTCTAATGCCTAACGTGCACACCACTAACAAGAAGTAACAAATTAGATTTCACAAACTAAATTTCATGCAATCATAAGCAAACACATATAAATTTAGCCTAACATGTAAACAAGAAGAAAAGAAAAGCAATTAATCATCAAACACATAGACATATTTGAAGAGCATTGTTTACACCCTACCAAAATGTTACACCCAAATCGCCTTAGCCTTCTTTGTATGTACTCATTTTTAGTACATTATTGTTATCACATTTGTTAAACCCTAGTTAATTATTTACTTGAGTACATGGATGCTAAGTTGAGTCATTATTAGTGTATATAATTTTGGGACAATTGAGATTCATGGTAGTTTTTCATTATATGGAAAAATGGGGAAAAAGTTAAATTATTACCCATACGTGCTTAATACACTCCATGTTTATTGATCATCCTAATTCGGGTCATTAATTAGTTTATTATTGAGTTGTCATAAAACTCAAGTGTAGGGGTGCAATTATAAACCCCAAGTCATGTATTATTTATGTTTCAGCAGATGGCAGGGTTTTGCCGACTTTACCTAAAACAACACTAACGGGCAGTGTACCCGATCAATCATAGTTTCGTTGGTAAGTAGGGTGTCGATCACTAAGAGCGAGAGAGTTAACTCCTAATTCTATCAGTATTTTAGTTATCTAAGTTAGTCCTAATTTATTCTATGTTATACCTAAGTTAAACCTAAAACTAATGCAAATGGGAGGTTTTCAGCCTGAGAGACTGGCACGAGTTTTGGTTTACCTAGACTGAGATTGGGCGATTAACACACACAAGCTGATATTTAGAAGATAGAGAAGCGGTCAAGCCTATTGTAAGGAAAACGTATTAACCATATTTAATCTAATAAAACACAGGTTTTAGTTTATAAGTGCAATGATTGTCTTATCTCGTTGTTGATATATCATTCCTAGATTTAGGCGGTACTTCTTCCTAAAACCTAGACATGCTAATTCTGTCACAATTAAACACATCCGCATAAAGCAATCATGGTTGATTATAATCTATCTTAGAAAACAATAATGGTGATCTTATTGAATCCTAGCTCATCGAGACTTTACTAACTTACTGCTTAACGGCTCTTTATATACTAGTAGTTCACTGTCCAGATCTTTACCCAAGGAATCAGAACGTTATTTGTTGATCCTAGGTCACCTGCTAGTCCAACTTGTTCACTAAACCAGAGGCAAAGACATGTCAATATTTGTGATCCTATTATTCTAGATATATAAATTGCAATATGGAGAGCTATCCCGACATCTAGTCCACTTGGTCCATTTTCTAGATCCAGTTGAATGATAGGTCGCATACTTAAGCACATAAACGAGTATAAATTGATAAACATAAAGCAACACACAACTTATAAGATGCAATCGAGATAAACATAAACCAAACGTTAAATTATCATAAACATGGCTAATACCTAAAGGTATTAGCCAATAACCATTGTAACGAATACAAATGTCATAGACGAACGATTAAGGTAACCTAACCAAGTTAATGAATGATACCAAAAACCGAACGCGTATTTAGAGTATAAGAATTTACAAGGGTTTTCCTATGGATTGAAGGGCGTTGCGAGACCTTCGTAGCTTCTCTTTTCTTCTAAAAGTCAAACCTGGTGGTTAATGCCTTCTTCTCAGTCTTTGGTATATTTTTTGCACACTAAATTTGTATTTAGGGTTCGGTATTTATAGCCTCTGGAATTAAGTCGATACGCCGTATTGGAAGTAGTCAATACGGCGTATTGGGGTTTTCTTGGAGTGGGGACCACGATAAATATCTTCCAGAATCTTTCATGAACCGCCAGTGGATACGGCGTATGAGTCTTCATGGATACGGCGTATTGGTCTTTATATCTTCGTGGTTGCTTGTGAAGTTCAGGCGCAGATACGCCGTATCTTCCTTGATGGATATGGCGTATTAGATGGATACGCCGTATCTTTCTTAGACAGGACCGAACGAGTGAAGTCCTTTGTGGATCGAACGAGTGAAGTTTTAGTGTGGACCGAACGAGTGAATTATGTGAGGATCAAACGAGTAATTCCTTGAAAGGACCGAACTAGTGATTATTTGCCTAGACCGAACAAGTGTCTAAATGAGATGAATCGAGACGATCACAATATTTGTGAGGATCGAAACGAGCACAAGATGTTCTAAGGAACCCGGAATTGAGTGCTTATGTGCATGGACCGAACAAGTGTAATTTCAGTGCAACTCGATCTAGCTATTTTTTTAGGACCGAACGAGTGTTATTCCTTGAGGACCGAACGAGTAAAGTTATCAACACTTTTTTGACATAACACACTTAAGATCAAATTTTTTTCTAACTAAGATTAAAATTCAACAAATCTCTTAGGTTAAAATAGACAGTAAAAGCTTGACAAAACCAAGGTAACTATATTCTACCTTTTTTTAATTTTTTTTTTTTGGTTAGATAAGTCCTTTGCCTACACGCTATTCGTCTATCTAATTAGATTGATCCTTCAAAAGTGCTAACATCAGAAAGGTGTCTCATGAATGAATGATAGTGTTTTCTTAAAACTGCACGTCACTCTTTTCTTAAACAGACTACATGGCAATTTCAAAGCGGATCAGATTGCTTTGGATGATGCATTGGTAGCTCCTGCTGACCGACTTAAGATTGGTGAAATGAAATCTTGCTTAAGTCGGATGTCTCATCAAAGGCAGCAACTCTCCCAAATGGTCTAAGATGTGTTAAAACTCAACTGTCACAATCCTATTCTACAAGGCATTCCAAGTCACTGCTGATGCTCCAAAGATCTATATGCAAGAATTCTGGGCTTCTGCTTATGCTCATAATCGATCTGTCAGATTTAAGATGAATAACAACTTCAACACCGACATCGCCAACCCCACAAGCTCAAGTTACATATGTATCTGAATCTGTTCTATCGTCGAAGTTTGATGCAAAGACTTTCATAATTTGGAAAGAAAGTTGAAGCAACGCTGAAGAATGCTTGAACAGAGAAAGGTCAGATTGACAACCTCTTGAAAGAAAGAAGGTTAATGAGGAGCTTAGAAAGTTCGTTGGTGGGAAGATTTACGAAGGAGACCTACGGCTGCGTCAAAAGAACCTTATGATTCTATCATATGATGTTCTCATCATTCAGGTCAAACCTCGTATATAATAATCTTGTGAATATATGAAGTGTAGACTTAATGGTGAACAATAAGATGTGCTCGAGTACAAATTTTTCCAGAATTTCTGAGTAAATTCAAAATTTTCCAAATTATTGTACACACACTGTCTTAATAAACCCTTCAACCCTTGAGGGGGAGCATAACATGTTCCAATCGCATCATATCTCATTTGTGTCCCCCGAACGGTTAATCAATTGATATCCAAATGATCAGGGATTAACATTTTGGATAAGGGGAGAAAATGGATTAACCTGGACTTAAGAATACTGACAGAAGTGTCAAATAAAATGGACCAACGAACGTCCACACCTAGCATGTACTACGATTACATGAACAGTAAGTGGGGAGCTTTTTAGTGATCAATGAAAAAAAACTCCTCACAGTGTAAAATCTTTTGATATTTTATCAACACTTGATTGAAGTTTTCAATGTTTTTGAAGGATTGTGATGAAATAACCCAAAAGACCGAGCCATGTTCTTAAATTATGAAGTTATAAGGCAGTTAGGCTTGAGGTTTCAGATCCCATGATCCACCAGAACCGACGGATCTACCCAAGGATATCCACTAGTTATTGTAAAGTTCCTTAGTATGATTAAAAAGGAGAAAAAGTGAGAGATTGGAATAATGCCGACTGAGATGGAGCTAGCACTGTGGAACAAACCCAACAAGGAGTTAGTGTTAGAAGTCTCGTATGCATTGAGGGGTGAAGAATGAAAAAGAAATGTAAGGAATAAAGGTGAAAATAAAGAAGCCCTCATAACACTTAGGCCAAAAACCGGGTCAATACATATGCTGCAGAAACACTCAGGTGTTAATCTGACTTGAAGACAGTTCATGAACCCAGTGACGCTATGGCACAACCCCCCCAGCTACTCAATAGTCAGAAGACTTTGTTTCAAATCCACGGAGAATAATACACTCATTTCTATCGACTCTCTCACTCCGAGTTAGTTGATATTGAAAAGGTGGCACTCAGCTCCAGCCTCCGATCACTAAAATCAAAGTGCACTATTGAGTCTAGAGCCAAAAAGAGATCATCCATAAATCTCATTAGGACACCTGTCAAATTATACTGCTCAAGTCACACAATGAGAAATTTCAGATACATTTTAAGAGTCCTTTCGCATATCCTTGTGATTTTGGGCCCAGAACATCAGAGTGAATTCATTCAACAATGAAGATGTAAATACCTGCTTGAGCAACATCAAACAAGCTCATGTAGGAACTTGATGCGATTCTTTAATGAATCAAACTTGTGACAACTGGAAAGAAACGATGGTGCGATTCTATAAGAATCAAACTTGTTCCAGGAAATGGATCAACGGTTGTTAATGAATTTTTGAAATGATAAACACTCTCGGTGTGTCACAAAAACAATTTTGTAAGTGATACACCGATTGATTTTCAAATCAAATTTTCTATTCAATCGGTGAGACAGTAACTCACTGGTTCACTCTTATCATGTTGTCTGCTTTGAGACGTTCTGATAATGAGAACATGCTGAGTACGATGAATCTAATACTTATGTGTCAGAAAGATCAATACTTTTTCAGCTGGGAAATCTTCAGTCAAGAATATACTTCTAAATTGAATCTATCTGGATCACCTGAAAGGTCCGATCCTCACGGATCCAAACGAAGGTTTCTCCAACCAAACCGGCGATGACCAAGCCATAATTCGTCCCCGCTGCTTTATTGCTAACTGTTTTATGCATTCTATGAAAAATGGTGGGGAGGTTCCTGTTCCAACCAGCTGGCTCACAAGATCCTTAACCACATCTCATGACCCTGATCCGACCGACCAAACATAAAGTCATCATGAAAGCTCAAGTACATGTTTCAAGACTTCCGCTACTCTGATACCACACATCTTTCTAGAAGTGTCAAAGTGTTAAAGTTAAAGAATTTCAAGAAAGATGCTCCATGTCAAGCTTTCAAGAATCAAGAAAGGCATAGGCTCAAGGGTGAATCTTCTCCTTCGCAAAGGCTCAAGGGTGAATCTTCTCCTTCCCCCTTGCTGATTTCGACATGTCGGAAGTCACAAACATCTGTGGACCGCGCATTTATTAGAGAATTTGTTGAGGAATAAATTAGCTTCAGATCGAACCCTGAGAATCAATTTCTGATAAATCTCTACTCATAGACCTCTCTCCGACATCGGGCATCATTAACTAACCGACTTGTAGGAGGCCTAATTTGAAGTAACACACTGATGAAGTCACCAGATATACCAAACATGAAAACTACTGAAGTAGAATTTTTCGTTCTTGTGACTTATAAGCTTGCGCTAAAATGAGTAGGAAGAACGGTGTAGAGAATTTGTGCTCCAAGCAAATCTCTAAGTACTCAATACCCTTGGCCAAAGTATGAGACTTTCATCACCTCTTGCGATTATCCACAACGACTAAGCGTGTGAAACTGAGTACTACAATGTAACTCCTTTAAGTGATAGTTAACCAGGTCTTCAACCATCCACCCCTTGACTGCTGGAAACTAGATAAACCAAGTCTTCAACTTAAATTAAGCTCGAGCAAGTTATCATTGAAAGTTATGCATCCAACCAACCCCGACTTCAAGATAAAATAAGAACACGCCAACGTAAAATGCCACTTCAATCTCAAATATGTGATTCCCGATCAACTCCGTAGTCACTTAGAAAAAATAATTCCAAATCTAGCCTTTAAAGAATTAAGTTCCATGATTCTTTATAATTATCGATCCCGATCTTAAAAATTAATCTAGTCACTTTGTCACATTAAGCCATTAACCAACTATCACCAAAAATTTAGTACATATGCCATACTCATAACCCAATCCACAACCATATCCAAATTCGGCCCAAGAGGGAATAAACAAGATCTGATCCAAACTTAAATTTGTGGTATAAGAATAGATAAATCCCTATTATTTAGCACACACTTACCCTAATTTCTTTATCATCCGCCCACTTCTCTCTCAGTTCTAGAAAACACGTATCCACCTTATCTCACCACAAATGTAACTCAGATCTAAATTATCTTTGTACAATCTCACCTCCATCTTTCATTCATACAACCTATTAATTCATCAACCCCCATATCATGTGCCTAAGCCACGAAATCAGTTAAGAACAACACATAATCATACGAACCCATTTTATTAAGTCGTGCAGCCAGCCGAGAAAATGACAAAACATCAAGATCATTATATGGTCACGGGTAGTATTTTAATTGATAGTATGTTTCCTTTTTGTCCCAAATTGAAACAAAAGAAAAGATTATAACCCCACAAGTGGATATAAATCTTCTTTATTTTCCCGAATATTTGAAGATTGTATTATACCATCACAGATCGAAGATGATAGAGGGAGTAGGAGGGGGATAGGGGGCCTCATTGTTTTTGTTCATGAACCATAGTTGGTCGTTGACTTAATTGTACTACACGAACAAAGACCTAACTGAGATCTTACTTTAAATTATGTTTTGAGTTCGAGTTGTGATGGTTGTAGAGGAGATGGTGTGGAAGGATTATGTGTGTGACGAGGGAATAGGATTAGAATAGTGTTGGATTTGATTGAGGTTGTAATGAGTAGATTTGTTGTAGTTGTTGGCTGGTGTTTGTTGATATTTGGAATTTGGATTTAGTGTTTTAAAGAGTCGACGCTAAACAATAAATTAGGACAATCAGCATGAAGTTTGAGCCACGAGTCAACTACTCGGTAATACCAATCGAGTTGACCCGGTGTGGAGGTGTTTTCACAACTTAAAACAACAAAACTTATAAAAAGTGGTTTTCGGCTCAAACAAAAGTAGGGTGAACCAACTCGTTCGGTCCACATAGAGCATTAATAAACTTGTTTGAGATCCTAAGGAATCCTCAAAACAAAGTATGAAGCCTCAAGCTCAGTTCGAATCCTATCCTCGATAAGAGTTACACATACATCGTTCGAGTCCAACTAAGTTGGGGGCCAACTAGTGGTGCGATCGATCCACATTGCTTATAACGGTCTACTCCTTAGTTCGAATCCTCAATGAAGTACACTCGTTTGATCCTCATAGAGGCGAGAAGGTTCAAACTCGTGTCGAAGGTTCCACATAAGAAAACACGCATCGTCGATATAAGAAAAACACGTTCGTTCGGATCCTTTAAATAAAGAAGGTCTGTTTAAAGCTCGTATCGGAAAGTTTCGGGTGGTGGTCGGGAGATCCCTTCAAGAAACAACAAGGTTACGATGTACTACCAACTTAAGTTACCTCAATCCCCGTAATCGGGTACGTGTGCTCTCGTATTCGTCGACTGTCACTAGCTGTTGTCCTTTCGAGACAACTTGTTATTTTTTGCATCTTTGAGATAAACAAATAAAACAGTTGTCCTTATGCTTATCTTATCCCTTTGGACCGACAAAACAATCTTAAAAAATAAGCTTTTTATAAGCTAAATTAAAGCTTTTATTTTATAAAAACAAACTTATGAGACAAAAAAAGAAAATGAACAGGTGATTAAGCATGTGGAGAATAAATGGAAATGACCAACAAAATAGAAACAAAAAAAACAAAAAAAACTTTACAAAACAGTATTTATTAACATAACAACAACATCAAAATAATCAAAAAACGAAAACCAACCAACCAAAAACACAATATTCGAAAGCGCGCCAGCGCCTTAAAAAAACATGAAATCAGCTATCCCATCACACTCTTAAACCATACCAACCAAACTTCAACGAAACCCTCCCCAACAACACACTATCAGCCCCACGATGCGTAGACCCACCCCTGAACGTACCCGGGTAGTTAGTAGATGGTGTAGTTCACGGGGTGTCCAACGTAGGGAACTTGGGCGACGTCCCCCCCCCACCCCCCCCCCACCCCCCCGCCCCCCCCCCCACCCCCCCCCACACCCCGCCACCCCCTCACCCCCACCCCCCCCCCCCCCCCCCAGCCCCCCTCGGCCCCATGGACAGATGCCAATGGAGCACGACACTAAAATACACCACAAACCTAAATTGCAGTATCTATCTAACAAAACCCGAAAAAACCATGCATCCCCGGTGGCCCCAGCCCCGGTGGTCTTTTTTTTACTGGGTGAGTGCAACAAAATCAAACCACATGATAGCCATTTTAGTGAGAGAGAGTAGAGAGATGGAAGATGAACTTGTGATATATAGAAAATGGATGAAGGATACATATGACATTGACAAATTCCAAATGACACAACCCCTCTATGAAGCCATAGAGAGGTATATATAGCCATGCCCTCTTAAACTAACAAAGTTTCCCTATTCTAGTCCTCGCGTATGTGACTATGATAAACTATGGTAATTCTGTAATGTCGTCACGTAAAAGTAAATTCCCAACATCAACAGATTCTTGATTTCTTTGTTTAAGCTCTAAAATGTGCGCCTTTTAGTTAAACTTCACCAATTGCTCGATATTTACTGCAAATAACAAATATAAGGGATTAAGTACCAATTCATGCATAAAATAATATAGAATGAGCAATTTAGCTTGGATAAATGTTGTTATAAAATAGAAGTTATTTGATGTCATCAAATATCCCCCAATTGAATCCTACTTGTCCTTGAGTAGACTTTAGAAAACTTATGAAAATGTATCTCAAACCAAGGTTTAAGATTTTTCCTTTAAGCAAAAAAAAATTTTAATTACTAGCACACAACCAAACACCTCACGAAATAAGAAAATGAAAACACTCAAATCACTCAACTAATCTATGTGGTAACATGTAACTAATTTGCTCAATTGCTCGGTCGTGACGAGTATTCTATCATAAGCTTGGCAAGGATACACATCTCCACCACTAAAGCTAAGGAGTAACAAGTTTAAAAAGGTAAATTGGGTTAAGATTTAAGGGTTGATCATTCTTTCCAATCTCTATCGATACCAATATTCTAAAAAAGGTGACAAAACCACACATACACATCAATAACAATGGATGAGACATATGTGATTGCTCGATCCTTAACTCGAATAAGCTAAAGAATAGGACTAGTAATCTTTACCAATAGTAGTAAATTAACAAGGCCGACAAAATCATATATACACATCCATAACGATGGAATAGACATACATGATTGCTCAGATCCCCATTCGAATAAAAACAAAGGTTAGGATGAAGAACAATACAAGGTATGAATCATCAAATCTTTCACCAACAGTAATACACCAACAAGGCGGACAAAATCACACATACACATCCATAACGGTGGAATTGATGTGATTGCTCACATCCTCATTCGAGCAATACCGAAGGTTACGGATTAGGTATGGGAAACATATAATTGTTGTTAAATAAAAAGAACAAAACAAATAGATTAAGTCCAAACAAATAAGGAACAATGTTGCTAGTTACTTTCCCGACCTTACCCACGAAAAAGACACAAAATCATAGACTCATAAATGTCTTGATCATAGATCAACAAAAACAACCTTAGTTGGCGTTCCCGTAATGGTCAACTCTCAATCATCCATAATATACATACTATACAACATTAGTGGCGATATCTACCACTTTATACATGAAAATACTTAGTTGGTTTATAATTGCGACCAACTAGAAATAATATACAACATAACTTTACATCGTTGGTTTATAACACGTAGCAACGAATAATCGATCCTTCAAATAACAATATCGGTTAAGCTTTAGACGAACCGATTATATCACAAACCTTACTTTTTTTCTCTCAATCTTTTTTTTGTATTTTTTGTTTTTTAATTTTTTTAACATAAACTAACAAATTGAATAAAGGTGTATTTTTTACTACTTCACGAACATGATAAATCTGAATGATTAATATCCGATCATACTAGTGAAAGTAGTAAAAATACACGAGCGAACTACTACTTTTACATTCTCAATTGCATTGTGTAATTTCCCGACCTAACCATGGATAGAAAATCAACACCATTGCATTGTGCAATTTCTCGACCTAACCGTAGATAGAAAATCCACACATGTACACAGGAAGTACAATACTTTACACAAAAGCAACTAGCAACCGATATAATTAATCTAATAGGGTAGGCGAAGGTGTAAAGGTGTAACGAAACAAAATTTGGTGTGAGAAAAGAAAGGAATGGCTCAGCAGGTTTTTCTATGGGTATCTTACTCTAAAAATGAGAGTACACAAAAGGTTTATACGGGCGTTAACTAACCAGTGTAGTTAGTTAATATAACAACATGTATAGGTTTTTTGGTGTAATCCTAATAAATTTACCAATTTAGAAATGTCACTCCATCTATTAAAAATAGTGCTTATTATTGTGATCTCAAATAGATATACCAAGCCAAGTTCTAAAGTTTACTACAATCATCGGCACTCATATTTGTGTGGAATTTAGGGTAAAAATTGGGAAACGGATAAGGCTAAATCTTCACAATATCTAACAAAGGTTATGTGTGCGGGGTCATGCAACTAATAATTTCACAAAAAATATGCTAATTTTTTTATTTGATATAAATTAGGCATATTATTTTAAAAAATAACGATAAGTAGGTGTTCTAATTCTCCTCCCCCCACTTGATATATACAACGCCCTCGTTGTATAAATACAACATGAAAAATAGGAAATTAAAGAATTAGAACAGAAAACTCCCCTAAGATTTGCTGGGTATGATCCTCCATTTTGCGTATATAAGCAAGATTGTGTGTTGTAAATGCGTCTGAATACCAGCATGACTACAACACACATATAATTCCAGAAAATAAGCATTCCACCAAATTCATCTTTTCGTTCAGTAAGGTCCCTATATAAAAACATAAGAAAACAAGTGCAATTCTATCTCTGGTATTCGTTGGTTAGAAATCAAAATAAAAACCTAAAATTGTATAGGGAGTCAATACGCCATATCCATAAACCAGGATACGCCGTATTGAGAACTGTATTAAAAATCCTAAGTAAGGGTCAGTCGCCTAATACACTGTATTCATTTAATGAATACGCCGTATAGACAGACCTGACAATAATGTTTTAAATTGCAGAAAAGTAAAGACTTGATACCATCCAGAAAGTCAATACGCCGTATCCATTGAGGTTGGATACGCCGTATAGATAGTCTGGGAAGACAAACTCGATAAAAACTAGAAAATACATTTCTGGTTGTCTCCCGGTAAGCACTTTTGTTTACAACAAAGTCTTTAAGTTAGACTTGTCTTCAGCTCCATTCCGTTGTTGTATCTCATTCGCTAAATTGTTTCCCTTAGCGAGCTCTCGAGCAACTAGTGATCCATATCAATTTCTAAAAACGTTTGTTGAACTTATTGCCAGGCTTAGTAATTCTACCTTTCAAAAGTAAACCAAAACAGGTCACGTATTAATATATATCATCAAAAAGAATAATAAGTTATCAAGTACAAGTATATCATAACATGAACAAAATAGAAACCATGTCCATAAAATGTAAAACCAAGAGATTAAGGATAGGAGAATCAAGGATCATGCTGGTCCTGGGCGTGTGGAGCTGCTGAGGTGCTGGCATCACATATGTCCTCTGTCTCTCTCATTGATAGGGGAAAGCTGCCAACTAATCTCTCGTCGAACCTTGGGAATGCCAAACCACTCTGATGCATGAGTTGAGTGATACGATCGACCACCCATGTGGAAAGTCTATCCTGGTCGCTGCTCATCCTCTCTAACAGAATATGCTGCTCCCTAATACTATCACACAAACCATGAACCTCCTCCTCTAATCTCTGCAGCCTCTATGAGACGGTCCTAGGTGCAGGAGCAACCGTAGTGGGTGCATGTGCGGGTGCTGGATAAGCCAGAACACCCTCCTTAGGAATCTCCTGGTCAGCCAGAGTAGCTCTAGCCGCAGCAACCTGCTGCCTCTCTGGTCCAGTCCAAGCCCAAACATCTCCTAATCTATCATAAATACGCAACCTCACCAACTCATCCATGTCAATCAACGTGAGGTCATAGACTACCACTATCAATCCTCGAAGACTCTCCTCAGTAATCAACCTAAAGTGCTCAGCAAGACGCGCAACAAAATATCCTCCAAACATACTAGCCCCTACTTCCTCCCCTTAGCATGCCTAAACAAATACTAGGCCATCAGATAGGGGTTGTTCACCACCGTCCCCTCATCCATACTCTTACGATAAAACAGGTCAGTAGCAGTCACCTTCTCAGGTGCCTAACCTTTCCCAAAAATTCTAAACGCGATCAACCTATGGAAAAGTCTCCTCAATGGGTCCCTGATAGATGTATAAGAGGGGACCATGCTAAGAAAATCCCCATCAGAAGAAATCTTGGACTAGTATTCAAGCAGATCAGCCTTGGTGGCTATCTCTCTCAAACTATCGGCCTAGTAGGCCCCAAAACCATCAGTCGCCATATCCTTAGTCGTATGTAAACCCAAGGCCAAAATAAACTGCCTCCAACTCATCTGGCATCTAAGCCCCCCTAACTGGAAACAAAAAGTATCAGTGATTCGTCGTAAATGACTCGTCGAGTAATAGTATATAAGTAAGTCCCGTTAGATGTGAAAATTGCTTGAGGGCAAAGAATGATCAATCTTCAGGATGTCATAATCCCAACGAGAATTGAATTAAAAATCATGTTTATGTTTGTATTTTAAATGCTTGATTATCTTTTAATTTTTGGTTTTGGTTTATAAAACTACTTTTAATTATTAAAGATTATACTAATTAAAGATGTAAAAATTATACTAACAATTATACTACTAGAATTATGCTAAAATGAACTAAAAGATATATAAGACGAGCATGCTTGCTAAGTGACGTGAAAAGTTTCTCAAATGTGAATTAAGGTTTTACTTAACGAATTAACTTCCTTAGAAAAGATAATTATCTCACAACGTTGGTTTATTTTGACAAAAATCTCTTAAAAATATATTAATTACTAGATGTGTCGTTTGACTATTTTTCTGGATTTTTCCTTTTAAAACATTCAAATTACAAATCTAAATAATCGAGAATTATTAATTAACAAACCTTTTTACAATCCACACTTAATTTCCAATCCACTAATCACTTAGCAAGCACTAATAAACTACTCACTAATTATACTACTCAAATAAGCAATTCTAAACATATTAAATTGTTTATTCTAAACTAATAGTATTGAAATAGGAAAGAAGGTAAAACCGAATGTCGAGCTGATAACGAAAAGTAACCACCCGATTTAATAAGCTAAAGAAAGTAGTCAAATTCTATCTAGCTTATTAAACCCTTAAGCTCCACTCTAATGAGTTGAATCGGTTCCGTCAACAAAACAAACAAATCTGTAATCATAAAAGAAACACAACACAGTATAATTCAGTTTCCCTATTTACTCAAAATAGTTATCACTATAATCGAGCCAGGCATAAACGGCCCAACAACAAATGGGCTATGACTTTGGCCAAATCCAGTAATTCTAAACTGAATTCCACACTAACAGTTCCTAATCAAAATGTCAAAACCAATTTTGGAACTTATTTCTTGTTATCTAAATATTTCACTAATAAGCTAAACAAAGAACTCCGAACTCCGATAAGCAACTAGCAACCAGTCATTTTTAAAACAGCTTAAGTGAAACGAAAGTCCATAGGTAAGCTTATAAGCTGTTTCGTCATTAATCTAAAATGATATCGCTAAGATGAGAACATTAAGCTAAATCCGAGATAATAAGCTAACATGAAACTAATTTTAGTAAATTAAATAAGCACTAAAGGATGAAAACTAAGCTACATCACAAGATATAATGGAACTTAACGAGAAAAATAAGCTAGTTGAAAGAAACAAAAAATAGAACAAACACTTAGGACTTGATTCTAATTGGGATCTAAAAGTTTAGAACTTCGTCACAAACATCTCATTAATAAGCTAAAAAAGAGTATTACAATAAGCCAGATAAGCTATAAAAGCTTTTACAATAAGCAAACTAATAAGCTACAACTAAATTTTGAGTGGACTAAAATAAAACTACACTACTCTAATTTCTAATCTACTCCTACACTAAAATTTTAGTAACTAAAACTAATACTATTTACGTATGATGCATGCCTTTTATAAAAAAAGTGAGGTGAGGGCAGAATAGTCATTTCAACGAGCCCACCAATCACAGTCCAAGAAGAAGGGGTATAAAAGGAAATTCGTATGGGGAAGGAAGTTTCAAGGAAAGACACTCAACCAATGATTGGTATATCCCTCGTACTGCAGGTGCTGCAAAATCCGATCCTCCAATAGATGAGTGCCATGTGTACTTTACTTCGCGTTTAATAAACGCATCCCATTTACTCGTTCAATTTTCTTTCCTTCAAAAAAGAGAATGATTAGGATTTAATGGATGCCACCACGTTGAAGGTTGATAGGCCTAGTGGATAGAATAGTGCCATGCGAGTGGGGGAGGCACGCACCCACCTTTGATTAATAAAGATATTGAGACTCACGGTCGCCGTATCACATGATCATTAATTCATTTCATATTTTTTTACTTGGCAGCATTCAATCACTAATCTTGGCGTGGAAATTTTCTATTGGGCCGAGTCGTGCAATCATTAAATTTCAGGGCATGTGAAATGAACTTTGGCTGACTCAATGCATGGTTTTACTCATCCTTGTGTCTAAATAATAATTAAAGGGTCATTTGACCCATAATAAATTTTGTCGCCCCCGGCCCAATAAGAGATGAAGGCACCGTTGGACTCGTAATTTTGTGCTCTTTCCAATTGGTATGCTCGGGAATTTTTATTACTTCGTCTTGATCTCGAATAATTAGAAAACTTGATCGAATCGAACCCAAAAATTCATGTTTTTGCTTTGTTTTCAATCCTTAGTACCTGCAAGACATAAAAACACAATACAACATATTTGCAATATAATTCTTTCCTATTTTTTATTATTTTTAGTCTGTTTATATGTTTACCGGGTATAAATAATGTGTATTTTAGCACACATCAAATTCCCCCACACTTAACCATTGCTGGTTTCACACGCAATGTAAACAAAACACGCACCGAAAGAAATAATTTAACCCCCCTCAACTTATGACCCCTCACAATCAAACAAGAACAGAAAAAGGCATTAAAAAGGATCAAAAAATTATTAAATTTCGCAAGCACTAAGCCCGTACTAACCACTTATTCCATAAAAATAAAAACTACAGAGTTAAATTTTTTATAAAATTTTACTAGAAAGGCTTTAAGAACGGGAGTTTCGACATCCTCAAAGACATTTCACGCAAACAATCCTCTAAACCAAGCTTAAAACGAAATCACAACAAAATAAAGGAATAGATGCTAACACTACTCATCAAAAGCATTTGTAAACGTAGCTACTTTTTCCGCTCCCTGATATCCTAATTTCCTCTATAGATTTTATCGGGAAAAAATAATTGAAACAAGATCAGTTATTTACATATATTAAGTCCTTATTATTATAAAGGTGACTGGTTTAGACCATAATTAGTTTTAAATCCTTTCCTAAAGAGACGATATGGTGAGAATAAGGTCCACATTAAGGTTCTAATTGCCACATCGGGAGCGAACCGACCAAGCATTAAACTTTATCAGCCCACCAGTTTTCTTATTATTTATTATTATTACCTCAACCCATTAAAACACTGCAACATCGGCGCGTCCTACACCGATAAGACGCAGTGGTCTTAATCGGCTTCAGTTTATTACATTATTATTATTATAGCCTAATTTCAAGTCCTGTGGTCTTTTAGCTTCCAAGACATCGGGCGTCCTAACCGACAAGACCATGGAGCATCCCACAACACTGACAGAACCTCGATGTGTACCTTACTTTCACTAGAAGGAATCTCTACAAAGGGATCAAAACTAAGAATCGCAAAAACCAAATCAACTTAATTTATTGAAAATTATTATTTTTATCGTTTTTAAGCTTATGAGAGAAAAAGGCTGTAACACCCCCAAAATGGGTCGCAACGGAAATGATGTTTCGGGAGCGTTACTTCATAATACCATTGCACCCTTTTTATAAGAGAACACCTCCAAGTGACTTTGAAAAGTAATCTTGTATTATTTGGACTCCAATGTACATCAAGTAAGCACCTAGCACTTATATACCTGAGAAAACATGTTTTAAAACGTCAACAATAATGTTGGTGAATTTATAGGTTTATAAATTAAATGAGGCGGATGGCAAGATTTCCCTGTAATAGAGTAACAAATACAATATTCACAAACATGTATTACGAAATACACTAGAAGCTCATGACACGAAGCTCAACAATATAATGTATCAAACTACATTATAAATTGATGTAAGCCCAATGTAGATGTTTAACCCGTAACATCTATGATTCCGACATGGTATGCGTTCGTCGTTCCGTTCAACCGGAATACTAGCAAGCACTACTCGCCCGAACAGGGATGTTAATTCCCTAAATAATCCTATTCATTAATATTCGCGCTCACATAATGCAATTCAACAACTACATATATGCAATTGACAGTTCATGATGAAGGGCATATTGGGTTATAGCTACTTAGGCAAACTTGTAATGTTTAAATTTAAATGTACTTGCATCCATTTTGTAAAAAATAATAATACATATTTACTAACGAAAAAATAATAATATAAATACTTGCAAATCTTGTCCCTAGTGTGTGCATAAACGATATTTGAAATAATGATATTTGAAAACATTTTCTCATTTTAAAAATGATCAACTTTATCGGTCAACCAGGTACAATATATAAGTAAGGTAACATTACGACTAATCGGACCTATAAAAACTAAGATCTATCATACTCTAAAATGCAAAGATATCTATCAGCCTCGGTTTAGACTCTAAGTTTATTACATAATATAGACGAAACCTTAGACATTAACATAATGCAAATTAACAACTACATATATGTCAATTGCCAGTTATCATGATGAAGGGCAAAGTGGGTTAAAGCTACTTAGGCATACTCATAGTATTACAATTTAACTAGTACACTTGCATCCATTTTTGAACAATAAACATGATCACAATTCCCGAGATTTGATAAATGATTGAAAAGTAAAAGATAGGGACTATAAACTCACCTCAAGCAACGATAACGGAATAGCAAGATAATGGCACGAAAAACGATGCAAAAAAAATTATCCGCAACCTATGAATAAATAATACATATTCACTAACGGAAAAATAATAATATAAATACTTGCAAATCTTGTCCCTAGTGTGTGCTTGAACGATATTTGAAATAATGATATTTGAAAACATTTTCTTGTTTTAAAAATGATCAACTTTATCGGGTCAACGTGGTCAATTTATATGTATATAATTTACGACTTCGGACCTTTAAGAAACTAGATCTTTCATACTCTAAAATGCTAGTTTAAATCAGCCCTCGGTTTAGACTCTAAGTGTGTTAAATAATTAGACGAACGTTGATGTTTACTTTGTAAGATAAGCATATATACATTACTAAATTCTAACATGAAATGTCTTAGAGTTTTACAATTAGATTACGGGTTCGTTTATTGACGATATTGAAAAGTAAAAGTACATTTAGAATCTTAGCTGGGTAGTCTACAACTTTCGTCAAGTGAACTTGGTCTAAATTGGTCGTTTAATGTGTTAAACATTGGGCTAATCATACGTGTTTCGCTAGGCAGCTTTTGCACTTAGAAAAATATGGGGTGTGGTTTATTTTTAGCATGCGCTGATTTGTGTGACCCAAGTTTGGAAATTTATTTGTGGCTTCGTTACCTACTATTAGAGTAAAATAAATACACATTTATACACTATGACCTACTGGCTATTGATATAATTTATGACATTCGTGTATCAGGGTCGCTAACTAGTTCGAAAGTGGGTTGAAAAGTAGGGGTGTGCGTTGGAGAACTTGGCTGAGTGCACACAAGGTGTTCGACGGATTGTCGACACTTGTGGTAAACACTCAAAAGTAAGCTCAAATTTCGAGTAGGATATTAAGCGAAAAGGAATGATGCTTGTTCTAGCTTATAGTCGATCCTCCAGGCTTTGAGTAACGATAAGTGGTTCGACATTTCATATAGTACAAAGGCCACAATAATTCGAAGAAAAGTGATCGTTGGCTGTTTGCAAAAGCGGGCAAGATTAACAGGTTCTACATGACAACTTTAGATCTTATTACTTTCTAACTACATCAATGAAAAATAAAATGATTTCCTGAGGCAAAACACAGGTCCACATGTCCTACTTTTTGAAAAATAATAAGTCATTTTATATACTTCAAGTTTAAGGGGTTGAACAAGGTACTTAAAGTTAACTATACGCATAGGCTATGTTTTAGAACAATATGACGCAGCATGTGTAGTTTTGTTCCTAACCAATTCGTGAGCCCTAGCCACAACGTATGAGCATGCTAAACCTAATATTCTCACATCTATTTCCAAGTTTCATTAACCTCTTACAAGTTTCCGTGGGGCTTTTTACTCGTCTAATTTTCACACATCAGAAGGTGCACAAAACAAACCCAATTATTAGTTTTTTTTTTTAGAATTTTCGAGCACACGACTAACGGCATATAGATTGCATATTTAAGGATAAGTAATAAGAATAGATAGCTCACAAAGACACAAGGACGAATGCGTGAAAAGAAGCTTGAGGAGACTTTGGTTACAACTTGAACCCAACCAAAAACCCTAGCTTCAAAGCCAAAGGAAACCCTAATTTTGCCCTAGCACCAACTCAACAATTCTTCTTGCTTGCTGGGACTTTGATCAAACAGAAAGCTCAAGAGTGTTGAATATGATTTAGGGTTTATAGAGAAGTAATGACGTGAGGTTTATGTGTGTATGTATGTCAAACCAACCGAAGCAAAGTTAGAAGAAATAACGAGAACCAAAGAAACATTGGAGAGGGTTGATGATATTTTGAATTTGATTGTGGTTTCTAATGTTTGCAAGAGAGCAAAACTTCATTACTCACAATCACTGGGCATGAAACAGGATGTCCCTCCTTGAGTCACGTTTTTTGTGTTAAATCGACTAGGGTACATGAATTTCTTGGTTTATGTTGTCCATGACAGGGAATAAAAGGTGAAGAACTGTGTGAACGTAGATGCAAAACAAGATAAAATAGCAACTAAGATTATCACAAAGAATCTTGGGTTATAGGGAAAAGGGGATATATGAGCTTTTACATGTTGGGTACAAAGTTAAATTTTGGAGTAGATTGTGATCCCTTTTTCCAATTCTTTAGAGAATATTATTAATTTAGTGAAATTTGAATGTATACAAACGATTTAACATTTGCCTAGTTTGTAGGGATTTGCTATCTATTCCTTTGCATAATACGGTTTGAGGGCTTGGAATTAGGGAATACACGATTTTGTAAGCTAGATTGTAGGATTTCATGGACTTTCATCTAAGTTTATTAAGTTTCATTAGGTTTAAGAGTTAAAACCTTGGTATAGTTTATTGTATTAACCTTTTATTTTTTGAAAATTAATAATGAAAATGTGATCAATGAAATTTTCTTGACGAGGAATATAAAATAAATGATGAATACGACGGGTTCAAGTAAGGTCTTGATGGGCTTAGGTCAAAATTTTAGCTAAACAATGATGTTTGGTGTCTACACGATTTAACTAGAGCAGTTTAAATGGATATAATTACGCAAACCCAATAATGAAAAGGAAAAATGAATTAATTGAGATTGAAATATGACCTGAAAAACACGGGGTGTTGTTATAAAAGCCACAATTAACCTCTATGGGCTCTAAAGAGATCCAACTACTCCACACTTAGCATCTAAGTTTATATTCAACTCTAACATTTTTTTGTTCTTAACAAAATTTTAAAGTTTAGCAAACGCTTAGTCTCGAAAGCTAAGGGGAAAGCTAGAGTGCAACACATCAGAACAAGTCAAAATATCCCTAGTTCTAACGGGCCTACGTATTTTATTAATTAATTTATTTATAATAAAATAAAATAAGATATTGTGTTAAATAAGATGCGAGGGAACAAACAAATACTAATATATGATCAATTTCGAGAAAATCCCCCCCCCCCACACTCGACTGAACTTGGCTTTAAATGTTCAAAAATGTCAGTTTTACCCCCACACTTAAGACGAAAAAGCAAATAGCTTAAAATTCCAAGTATGTAAAGGGAAATAAATAGTATATATGGATAAGGAATTAATAATTATCCATAATATTAGGAAGAAGATTCGAGACCAAGAATTGATGGATTGTAAAACAACGCATAGGTCTTTCACGATCTTGAAGGGAATCCTGCTAAGCAAAAATGAAAGCACTCCACAAAACCACAATAAAAACAAGGAAAGAAGCACTCCCCCACACTAAATATTAATACTACTAACGATACTAATATAATATTATACTACTAAGAAAATAGAAAGAGAAAGAGAACACGGGTTGCCTCCCGAGAAGCGCTTGTTTTTGTTCGAGTCTCTAGCTTGACTCTAATGTTATTTCATTTTAGGTCCATGGTCAAATCCAACACTTGATGTAAGGTGAAGGATGGTAATAGCAATACAGTACATCCTTATTGAGTCATGCAGTAGGACGGGGTGAAATGACATTGATGAGAACTACAAAAAGGGGGTCCCATCACCCTCTTGTAATCCCACCTGACCCGTGTCATGGAGAAGAATGGTATCAAACTCCACCTCCCTTAAGCTAAATTGCTAGAAGCGGGAGTGGTGTGACTATCAGAGTAGACTCATCAATAACTGGAGTCGACTCAAGGGGGTCCAGACTACTAATGTCCTCAAACTCCTCATCAAAGAGTGGATTATCATAACATAAGGTATAATCATCATTAAAGTCGAAGAAAGAGTTTGAGAAAGTCACATAAATGATCAAGATATCGAATTAGAATGACCTAAGGGTGCATCAAACACCCTTGAGACTGAGACATGGTCATAGTAAATGTTCTAGTTCTTCTATGTCCCTAATAGGATTGAAGTCAATTTCCCTATCCCCTATTGAGAAGGTGTCTAAATGCTCTCCTAAAAGTAAGTCGATATCTACTATAGTATCTCCCAAAACATCTGTCCAAGGTAAAGGTAGATCAATAGGCATACTACACTCTAAATCAGTACTATCTAATGTCAACTCAAACTCCCTTAGGATTGGGACAAGATCATCAACACTAGACTTTATGAATTCATCATTTTCCCTTTCGGGATAGTGCTAATAACCTCATCCCCCATTAAGAAGGTGTTTAAAGGCTCCATGGTAGCTAAAACAGGCGGGGTTAGTGTGCATGCAAGTGGTGGAGGTGTCCCGTGAGCGGTATTATGTTGTCCTAGAATTTGCTCATCGTCAAAAGGCACCTCCGTGAAATCATCACTCCCCTCAGGTTCTCCTACAGGGGAATTGGTTTAAGAGTTCTAAAAAGTTCCTCCAAAATACGGTTAGTATCCCTGTTTGAACGCATAAACTGACTATCAAAATCCAAATCCTGAGGGGGCGACTAGTCAATATGGTACTATGGAGGTTGGTCAAAATAAGAAAATTCATAATTGTTACCAGAGGCTCATAGACAAGTTGGTTCCTGATTTGACAATCCGAGCTATAATAAACAAAGGGACCCTCCACAGACCACACAATAAGTCCAAACTGTTAATTGCAGATCTGGAGATATAATGCAAGCTGGTCATCACTATAATTTTGATTGTAACAAGGACCCTGAATCAAAGACGGTTCGTTCCTTACCTTGCATATCATAACTATAATATGGACCTCCATATATCTCACAACATTCGAATTGCTGTGGCAGACTAGGTGAATAAAATGGAGATTGGTCATAACCAAAATCTTGATTGTAACAGGGACCTTGATCAAAGACGGGTGTGTTCCCTGTTTGACAATCAAAGCCTGGGTGAGGGCTTCCTCCGCAATACTCACACAAGTATGTCTGAATCGGGTGTTGTGGGGGTTGGTTAAAGAAATTAGGTGTTTCATTATAGGAATAAGGGTTTTGGTCAAGACAACCCGTTTCCACCATCCCTACAATATCATACACCCGAGATAATTTTTCACCATTTTGGGGACCCCCACAACATGAGCAATTATATTGGCCAGATAATATTTGTCATTGTAGTATAGTGGTAAGTATTCCCGCCTGTCACGAAGGTGACCCGGGTTTGATCCCCGACAATGGCGCCAAAAACTGATTCGTCGTAAACGACTAGTCGAGTAAATATAATATAGTAATCACGTCGGATAAAAATTACTTTAGGAAAAGTAATAATAGATCCTCCGGATATCGTGTCCCAACGAGAGACGAATTTGAAATTCATCGAAAGCTTTCATTTTGAAGGCCTGTGAATGTCTTTTAATTTTGGTTTTTGATTTAACACTAAATTTTAGAAACTATTAAACTAGATTATACTAAATAACAAATAAGCTAAACAATTAAATGAATAGAACTATATAAAAAGATATGCTTGCTAAGTGACGTGGAAAGTTTTTCAAGTGTGAATTAAGGCTTTACTTAACGAATTAATTTCTTTAGAAAAGATAATTATCTCACAAAGTTGATTTATTTTGACAAAAATCTCTTAAAAAGATATTAATTACTAGATGTGTCGTTTGACTATTTTTCAGATTTTTCCCTTTAAAACATTCAATCTACAAATCTAAATAATCGAGAATTATTAATTAATAAACCTTTTTACAATCCACACTTAATTTTCAATCCACTAATCACTTAGCAAGCACTAATAAACTATTCACTAATCATAACAATTAAGCTAGCAACAATCATAATATCAAACATAAACATTTTAAGCTAAATAATTCTAAACTACTAGTATTGAAAAGGGAAAGAAGATATAACCAAATGATGAACCGAATTGAATGAAAAAAAAACCACCCGATCTAATAAACTTATTTAAAATCTAAAGCTTAAAACTTGATTAATACTTAAATAACTAATTAGTTAGTAAAGGTATGAACTTTATTCACTAATTAGCTAGATAAATACTTAAAAAACTTAAAAATTATATAAGAAATAATGCTATAAAAGAACCCTTAAGAAGCTACTACATGCCAAAGAGGTAGAATGAGTTTTTTTCATCAACAAAAAACAAGCAAAAGGTTAAGACAAATAAGCTATATGAATAAGCTATAAGCTAAAAACTTTAATTTCAAAATATTAAGTATTTTGAAAAAGAATAGCTAAAGCTAGAAGATCTAAATGATTAAGCTATTTTAAAACTTTTTTTTATAAAAACTAGATCTATTTGAAAACTAAATGGAATAAGCTAGATCTAAAAATAAAACATGAAATAAGCTAATAAGCTATCAAAGCTATTCGAATAAGCTAATAAATAGCTTATTCGAAAAGAAGGGACAAAAGGAAATCAAAAATAAGCTAATAAGCTCACGCCAAAATCGAACAAGCTATTATTAAGCTTATTGGATCTATATTAAGAGCTTTTAGAAAACTTAAAGCTTAAATCCAAAATCAAGCTATATTAAACTTATTACTCAAGCTTAAGAACCGGATCTTATTTAGGATAAGAGATGTATCGAATAAGCTCTTATGCAGCTTATTCGGTTTATTTCTTAATCTCAAATAAGCTGGTGGAATGGTCTCAGTTAATAAGCTAAATGAGAAAACTTATGTTTCGATAAGCTTTTGGAAAGAAAAGAAGAAAAGAGAATAAGCACTTCAACCACCAAACATTATCTTCATCAAACTAGGAATCTTTTACAATATCTCAAATAAGCTGAAATATCAGCTTTACAAATAAGCATAAATCGAAATAAGCTAAATCTAAAAAATGATAAGCTAAAAACTAGAGAAAATTTTTTAAATCTAAAACCTAACGAGGAAAAAAATGAGGAGAGTGTCTTCTTTTTATAGCCAAATATGGGGGCAGAATTATCAATTAGCCAAAAACGTGTCATTACTAAGCCAATTATTGGCCTTGAGTTTATGCACCTTGTACTGACCAGCAGGCCTACACCCTGATGCTCCAATAGATAGCCTCTACGTGTCCTTCATATTGTGTTTTATAAATGCATTGCATTAACTCTCTCTATTATTCAGATCTAAAATGGGAATGAGTGTGCCACGTGTCCTATAATGATTGGTTTGGAAAAGAGTAGTGGATGGTCACGTGATGCATTGTTGAATTATTTAGAGTGCACGTGAGGTCCGAGTACCAAATCTCTTTTGATATCTCAATTACATCTTGGGCCTGCAACTTCACTTATTAATCTAAATAGGCTGATTTCTTGTCATGGGCTGGAATTAATTATTCAAAACTGGTGGACCGAGTTCATATACAAATATTGGGCTTCTTAATTAGTTTGGGTCGGTCCGACCCATAAAAATGGAGTTGGGCTGGTCCGATAAGAGATGAAAGCACCGTTGGACTCGTAATTCCGTTCTTTATCTGATGGAATGCTCGAGGAATTTTATGACTTCGTCTTGATCTCGAATAATTAGTAAACTTGATCAAATTGAACCCGAAAATTCCCGTTTTTGCTTTGTTTTCAATCCTTAGTACCTGCAAGACATAAAACACAATACAAACATATTTGCAATATAATTTTCCATATTTTAGTGTTTTAAGTCTGATTTATAGTGTTTTCCAGGGCTATAAAGATGTGTGTTTAAGCACACATCAATCAGCAATGTCCAAACCCAGCTCAATATCACTAAACCTATACGTGCTAAAGAACTCCAACATCAACTCACGAACTAACGTCCCACGAATCTCAAACATCCTCCTCCAAGCATGGCTAGTGAACACCACTTTCCCATCACCCTCAGTGTGATCCATCCTCAGTCTATCATTAATGGCCTGATCCATCTCCTTGGTTAAGGCCCCATAATCCAAAACCTGCAACATGTGTACTTGTCTCCATAATATCCTACTCAATTTCTCCTTGAAATCCTGAATGATCACGTCAGTGTACTCTTGGCCCTCGTATCTAAGCCACAAGTGTCTCTCAGCTCTAGGAGGTAGTGATTCCATATCTGTAAAATTTAAACGTTATTAATACACAGGTGATGTGTAGTTGTGTGTAGGTATTTTATGTATCAAGTTTTACTATGTATATTTTGCTGACTTTACCTAAAAACAACACTAACGGGCAGTGTACCCGATCAGTTGTAGCTTCATTAGTAAGTAGGGTGTCCATCACTAAGAGCGAGAACGTTAATACTTAATTATCAGTATTTTAGTTGTCAAAGTTAGTCCTAAGTTAGTCTTAAGTTAAACCTAAACAAATGGTAAAAGAGGGGGGGGGGTGTTCAGCCTGAGAGACTGGCACGAGTTTAGGTTATCTAACATAGGGTTTTGATGACAGGAAAAGCAATAAACACACACAAGAATGTAGACAAACGATAGAGAAGTGGCCAAGCACTAATGTAAGGAAAGCATATCAGCCATGAATAATCAGATAAAATGCAGGTTTTTGTCTAAGGTGCAATGATTGCATTACTATGTTGGTTTTATATCATTCGCAAGGTTTAGGCGGGACTTCTTCCTAAACATTATTCAATTAATCGTGTCACAATTAATGAATGTCTCATAAGCATACATCAGTTAATTATAATCTATCTTAGGAATCCACTATCAGTGAATATTGAACCCTAGCTCATCGAGACTTTACCCACTTATGTTCAATCAAATTATACATGTTGGTAGTCCGCGGTCGGTAGTGCTCTAAGCAAGGTCGTAGGATGCATTTGTAAATCCTAAGTCACCGCTTAGCTATACCACCTTTTATAACCGGGGGACATACTAGCGAGTTAAATTTGCGATCATATGATTCTAGAGTCACATATAACCTATATGCAGTTCTATCCCAGACTTTACCCTACTTGGTGCATAGAACTAGATCTAGTTGAATGATAGATTCAACGCATAATCAAACATAAACAAGTATCATGTGATAAACA
>BQNB010081284.1:0-29671 GCA_026074375.1 Tanacetum coccineum
ATTAATATGAGATGTGAGTATTATTTATTTTTGAAATTGCAAAAATCGTCAATGTAGTATGTTCAAATTACGGACACATTGTATATCTTTTTAAAAGTGCAAGTGTCGTCTTTTTGAGAAACCTTTAGTGTGAAAATCGTCCCAGCCTCAAAGTGAAATGACTAAAAATACCCTTTCCTTCGGTGAGACTTAGTCATTTGAATTTCACTTTGGGGGCATTTTCATCATTTCACTTTGGGGCAAGGGCGATATCCGCCCAATAGTTTCCCACATGGACGACGCCTACATTTTTTAAAAGCTAGGGACTGCATCTTAAACCACGTCATACCACATGAATGATGTTTGCAATTTACTCTTTATTTTTATATTATATCTACGTTTTTATATTACAGATTTCGTATTTATTAAGACCGTGTTATACATTGTGTTTCTATCATCAACAAACTATGTATATATATTGATGCCAACGATGATTACAAAATACTCATTAAACAATAAATTATCATTAACCATTTTTTGGCTAATATCCAATTAGAGGTGTAAACGAGACGAGACAACTCGCGAGTTACTCGAGATTGACTCGTAAACTACTCGAAATCGACTCGATCTAAACGAGTCGAGCTCGAGTTCGAGCTACTCGAGTATATTTTTGAGTCGAGTTCGAGCTCCAATATACTCGGCTTGTGAAGCTTGTGAGCCTTATCGAGCTTTAATTAAATCACACTTTTACCCTTTTATATACATAAATCGAGTCGAGCTTTAAATGTCGAGTATTTATCGAGTTCGAAATATAAAGCTCGACCGAGCTTGAATCAAGTTTCAAGCTCAAGTTTTAGTATTCAAGTCGAGCTCGAGCTTGGCAGTACTCGGCTCGACTCGGCTCGTTTACACCCCTATATCCAATAACCTGAATTATCCAATTGATATGGACACAAATGGATAAAGCGACTTTAAATGAATATGAATACGGATATGAATGACGAAAAGTAAATAAATATACATATTGTTAGCCTTATATCTTTCACATAAACCATACGAAATAAGAGATGAGTTTAAGAGAAAGAGAGAAGTTTAGAGAGAGAAAGAGGAAGAGAGAAAAATGGTAACTTCTTAAGAGAGAAATGAGAAGCAACACCCTTCACCACATGAGGTGAATGATATTCATAGTACAAAGTAAGTAGGAACCCTAGTTGGTTCGTTTGGGCTCTTATGGGTTGTTTACATGGGCTTTAGCCCGACACCTAGGCCCAATTAGCTTAAATGAATTCCCGTAAACTACGTTTTCCTATACAAGGCTTGGGAATAATAATGACCATCACTTTACATAAAAACACGGCTAACAATAACCCCTAAGGGGTGGTCATTGAATCGTGGATCACTTCTTGTGATGCCTTGAGTCTTGGAGCCTTATGTTCTTAGGAATTCTTTTAAAGATCCTTCTTCATGCTAGTGATCTTGGATCTTGAACTTTAACTTGATATTCTTTGACAAAATACTGATATCGTGGTCTTTAGCCTTGATTTGTCTTGACTACTGAGATCTCTAAATCTTTATCCTTGATCTTATGCCGCCTTGCGATCTTGTGTCTTCACCTTCATGCTCACGGTCTTGAAAGCTTGCTAACAATCTCCCTTAATATTTTCTTTGACATGATTTCTTGTACCACATAATGGAAGGAGTAGTACTTGATCCACTTATAAGATATATGTTAGGATCACATAAATGGACCCGAACAAAGAAGCTTCGGTCACTCGAAGATACAAGACAAAAGTCTAGCTCGTTAGTTGGTTAATTAATTAATGTTTATTAATGTAATTGGGCTGACAAAGAAAAAGCCTGAAAAGCCCAACAAAAGCCTAGAATGGGCAGAACCTTGTTAGTATAAATACACCTAGTTTAGTCAAAATTAGGTTAGACAGTTTAGTTAGTCAATATTGTTATTAGGGTTTTTAGCCACCAAAAGGGTTTTTCTTTCAATCATCAATAAAGTCTTTATTTTTCCTGCATCTTGATTCTACACATCATTGTTAAGGTTTGTATGAATGATCATGGAACCAACAAATAGTGATCCCGAGATACTTAACCGCCAAATCGTTCTCAAATTTATACCAAAGCATATAAACACATGGGTCTTGAATTTGACCGTTGGAATTGGCGATCACATGTGGCCTTTTCGAGAATAATTTGTTTGTCCAATTATAAACAACATTTTCTATATTGAATTCTTAGTTGACTTGACTTGTGATGGTAATGGGTTGAAAATTTTGATTCACTCCTAAGATGAAAGTTTTAGATATCTCTCTCTCCGGTTTCATGGCTTCTTGAATCATCAAAAGCGCAGTTCGTATGAAGGAATTATGACAAAACGGTGTAACTATGTCAAAATATAACGTGTTATCATTAATTGAGGGAAAATAGTGATCCCGAGATATTTAACCGTTGGATTGTCCTAAAACATGTACCAATACATATAAACACATAGATCTTGAATTTGACCATTGGATTTTGCAATCACATGTGTCCTTATCGAGAATAATTTGCTTATCCAATTACAAACAACATTTTCTATACTGAATTCTTAGTTGACTTGACATGTGACAGTAATGGGTTGAATATTTTGATTCAACCCTAAGATGAAAGTTTTAGATATCTTTCTCCCGGTTTCGTGGCTTCTTGAATCATCAAAAGCGCAGTTCGTATGAAGGAATTATGTCAAAATTAAGGGAAAATAGTTATCCCGAGATATTTGACCATCAGATCGTCCTTAAATTTGTACCAATACATATAAACACATAGCTCTTGAATTTGACCGTTGGAATTTGCAATCACATGTGTCCTTTTCAATAATAGTTTGCTTGTCATATGAAGAAATAATGTAACTATGTCAACATATAACTTGTAAAGTTAATAGTATAACGCTTCCTAATCAAACGGTTGCAAATAAGCAAACGGTTTATCGAGCAACTCAAGCTTGAGATTGACTTGACCGAGTTGAGTTTTTAGCGAGCTCAAGCCCAAACCAAATAAACCAACTTGAAACACATAACGAGCCAAGCTCGAGCTTTTAGTAACTTCATGTGAATGGCACGTGAAGTCCTAAAGTATGCGTCAGTAGTGAATTTAATTGGCGACGCACAAAAATGCCAACAATAAGAATTAGTGATGTAGGGGTGAGCATATCGGACCGTGGGCCTGATCGAACCAAGAAACCGGCCCGAACCGGTTTGACCGGACCAGACCGAACCCATTTCGGTCCGTTGTTTTGGCCTAAATCGGTCTCGGTTCGGTCCGGTCCGAAAACGAATCATTATGCCTATTCAGACCGGACCGAACGAAGGACCTAATCGGAATGGACTGGACTGTACACATTTAGTCCGGTCCTCGGACCGTAGTTTTGGCCTAACTCGGTCTCAATCCAGTATGATTTTTCTCGATCCGGTCTGGTTTTCACCTGATACTAGTCACTGATGTAATAAAATAGTCACTGATGTAATAAAATGGGACTAAACACACTTTTCATCATCCCGCCTTAACTTATTTCCAAAATATTTTCATCATCCCGCCTTAACTTTTCCCCAAAATGAAAATCACGATTTTAGATCTCTTCATAACTTCAATTTCTATCTCAAAAATGGTGTCGTTTTATCAAAAAGCTTTTATAACACCTCTTCTATCTCTATTGTTCCAGATTCATCTACCGAATCAATGCAAGCAGACAGTCTTATACAGGAACATACATACAATCAGATCATTAGGGTTATGTTTTTTTGGTCTAAGATTTTGGGGTGTTTTTTGTGTGACGGATGATTGCTAGAGAAAGAATCGAGAGATTTGGGGGGGGGGGGGGGGGGAGTGTGGGTTTTGGTGCCTCTCGTCTTCACGTTGTTGGTAGATTGAGGTATTGTTAGTTGAGTAGCTTATCCCCTTATCTTTTCGATCTTGATGTTAGAACAAATAATTTGGTAATAAGTTATCACCTCTGGATAGATATTTTTTTGGAGAAGGTTGACCAAATGATAAACATCTCAAATTAAATAAGATATATTTTTAGTTATAGATTCATTCTGCTCTAAGCATTGACTCAGGTACGATTTTTAACTTATTTTTGACTAAAAAATTACCCTCTCTATAGTAGTCCTATAATGCAACCACGAGTCTGCCCTTTAATGTGCATTTATGTGTTTATATTACTTAAATTTCCTTCTTCTATTAAAGCTACACACGCAAGTGTAGATTTCTTGGTCGGATTCACCCTTTATGGTATTGTATCTAATGAAGCTTGTTGACAAGGTTTCGACTGGATATGAACAACCCATCAAGAAACCCCCAGAGGATTGTTGAAGTGGTTGTCTCGGTGGTGGGCTTGTGCCAACTTGGAATGTACATCTGATTCCAGGATGCTTCCAAATAAGAGCTAATTATCCACACCTAATTTTTCTGGGGATTGATGTATTGTTAGTTGAGTAACTTATCTTGATTTACAAATTATTTGGTAATATGTTATCAGCCTCTGGATGATGTAATTGTTTTGGAGTTGGACCAAATGGAGAAAGCATCTGAAATAGATGATATTTTATGTTATAGATCTGCTGCTGAGCATGAGCATCAGGTATGATTTTAATTTTTTTTGACTATATACTTCTCTATGCACCACGAGTCTGCCTTTAATGGCATGTGTTTATTACTTATTTCTTTTATTAAAGACTGCACACGTGTAGGATTTCTTGGTGGATTCACCCTCTGGTATTGGAGCTAATGAAGCTTTTGACAAGTCGCTGGATGATGATCAACCATCAAGCAAGCCCCAAGGATGGTTAAAGTGGTTGTCTCGTGGTATGCTTGGTGCCGAAGGTACATATGATTCCAGCCAATTTTTTGGTGTTGTTTCAGATGAAATAATCAAGGTGGGTGGTTTTACATTAAGATGATAAAGAAATCCTTATTTTCGATCAATAACTCAACATGTTGTCTCTTTCTTGAAATTCAACTATCTACAACAACTTCTGGAAATTTAATAATGCTAAAATACAAGCTAGTCACTTCGTTTAACATAGACTGATCATGATATAACATGGCAGGATATTTATGAGGCAACAAAGTTTCATACTACACCTTCTCCTATTTTGGATACTGCTAGAAGTGATGGAATTATTATGTCATCGATTAAATTCTCTATACATCAGATTTCTGCAACGCTGCGTAATAGGTATGATTTATTGCTGCCAAAGTAGGATTATAACTTTTTGAGGGATACATGTGAATATGATACTCGCCCCAACCAAATTATGGTTCTCTTGCATGTCACTGACATTTAGACACATACAATCTTTCATTTCTTAGTTTCTTGGTAATTTAATGCGGAAGGTTTAGATCTCAAGAGACACTTCTTTCTATTTTCTACTTACCTGAACCGACTACAATATCAAACACTTTGTATTTAGCATCTTTAAATGTTATCAGCGATCTTGCTTTTGTTTGGTGGCTATTCAATTTAGTATGTATCTTTACATGCATGTATAACACTACTATGTTCTAAACTTTCTATAAGATAAAATAATTCCTAAGCTAACTTACAGACATATATCGGATGATGTTGGTTTTAAGCCTACTAATATATATATGTAATTACCTTACTTTATAGCCGGCTATTGGTAGTTAAGCTCACCTTTTTCATAATTGCAGCTTAGTTTATAATATCTTCTTTTTTCTAGGAAGTTTCACCGTGCTATTGATGAGCTGACTTTTGAGGGGATTTTTGTGGAGTGCATGATTTGGGAGGAATCTACTATTGTTATTGCATCAGTTAATGATGTTGAGATGATTAATCCATAAAACGAGCATGCCATTATACTTGTTAAAAAGGTTAGTTCTCATGTGCATCTCATTCTTTTTTGTTCTTGATAATTATATGTATTCTCCTTTTTCTTTCAGGTCGAATCTAAGGAGCATTTTCATGAAGTGAGGAAACCTTCTCTGAATATCCATACGTATATTCCAAAAGCGAATAGCGAGGGTGAATTGCAAGTGAAGGTACTGTTCTTTCATAATTCTAATTACAACAGTAGATGTCATCACCCGCATGGTTTTAAAACTACTAGTTTACGCTGTTCTGTGTTAGAAACTTCTGATAATGGGGATGACCCTTGGTTTTATTTTAGGTCCTGCTTGAGCCAATTGAAGTAACCTGTGACCTAACATTCTTTTTTAATATCATGGAGTTACATACTGTACTGAGCTCCTTTGAATCTCATGAAGAACGGGTTAGTTATATTCTTCCCCCTAAATTCATGTTACATGAAGTGCATGTATTTTTTTCTGTAAAATTTCCGCATTAGTTTGTTAAAATAATATTTCTAGTTGGAGTTCTGCACTTTGCATTAAACATGGATACAGTGCATGCATTCTTTTATGAGAACCTTCAAGTCACATCCTTTTTTTCTTTTCAAAATCATATTTGTATTAAAATTGTCAAAACCACAAGCGGTTCATTTAGTAGCTGAAGTGTAATTATGTCTCAGATTTTGTTAACATATGAGAATCCAATGTAGTACAATATCACTTTGGTTCAAGTTCTATATTATTTGATGAAGCAGCCTTAATAGCCCTAAATAATTTCTTGTAATAATTAGGATTAGTTGAAGGATTGAAACCAATGGTGCAAAATTAATCTATGTTGCTTTATCTGGTGTGGAGTAACAGCTTCTGTTGGTTTCATGTTACAGGTCCTGAAATCACTCAATGGGATAACTGATGTGAAGTCAAGGCTAATATCAAAAGCTGAGTATGTCTTCTTTTATGATCTTACTCGGCTATTATTCTTGGAACTAGTGAAGCGTGTAACATGCTATTTATGACATCTGTACTTTAACTGTTAAGAGCCTCATTAGATAATATTCGTTAGGAGTGTGACTAGTCATTGGGCCTTAAATGGGAAATCTCAAGTTTGACTTCTCTAATCTCTTTAGGGCCTAGAAACTGAATCAATATCTGCTTGAAATTTGATTTCAGCTATGTATTTTTGATTTTTTTCTTTCGTTGTTTTGCAGATACATATTGTCAAGTCGGGCGAGAATGATGTGGGATATTAGTTTGATAAATGTCAAGATAACTATTCCCTGGGAGAATGGGATGTCAGAGATGCATACATTGGTATTTTTTTTGACATGTACATCTGAAGACTTTAGTATGCTTTTAGTTTTTCTATCCTGATATGATTTCAATTCTTTTTTTAACATCTTTTTTTGGAGATTAATTGCATCCTAATCTTTTAATTTTAGCTTAGTTAGAGTTTTTTTTTTCTTTCTAACTTCTGTTCATAATAAGAGTATTAACTTTGTAATCAAATGATCAGGTACTTGGATTAACAGCTGTTACCTTCACATCCAAGCGCGATATTGGCTGTTTTGCCCCTGATATTAATGTACCATCTCAGTTCGTGAGGAATTTGATAGATATCGATTCTTCAAGTGAGCTCCTTAAGGGACTTCAAGTTCAAGATCTGCATGATCACTTCGAAATAAAAATAATCGACTTTGAGGTCAGCAATGTCTCTCTTTTTCAACATTTCACGTTTTTACGATCACATAACTGATATTTTTGTAAATCTGCAGATAAACTTATTTGGGCCTATCTATCCTTGCACATTTCCGATTCTGGACAAATTGAATGCTTCTTCTGCTTTAGCACGGTGCATTGTCCAAGATGAACCATTATTGAAAGCATTGGAGGTAGGTAAACCTTCCTGCAACCTAACACATACCATGAATTACCACAAGTTATATCTTACATTTCAAACATGGTAGTATAACTACATTTGCTTCATTAATTGGTCTGCTAAGTTGCTCAAACATGCTAATTTGCAAGTCAGTAATAAGTTTCACATAGTTAAATTCAAATTAGGTGTGACGTTGAATAAAATGCCTTCAATGTTCTTTATAAGTCATAAAAGTAGTGAGGAGCTGTGAAAATGGAAATAACACCTTATGTTAGATTTACGGGGTGAATAAATTAATTTATTGACTTCTTTATTATCAGTTTGTTTGCAGCCAGTATGAAGCCGATTATTTGTATTGTATCATACAATAAACAGAAGCAATCAATATATCCAAACATTAATACTATTGCAACTTGAAGTCACAATAATCAGATAAGCTGTCGCAAAGAGCAACCGCGACCACCCCTAACTTTGCTGATGTATATATGATAAAATTTTGAGCATGAAAAAGTGTGCTCTTTTTCTGAGAACACTTTCTATTCAAGGTTTAGTGCAGCAATATTTATTAGCTGTTCAGTAAGCACCACAGATAATACTCACAGTATAATGCCTTGTTTGGTTTCAGGTTTATGTGGTGGTGTCATCATTTCTGGCACACTTGTCGCCAACAATAATTGGGTCAGTTTTGGAACTGGTTGACAGTGTGAATACACTAGATCTTCCATCACGCTCGGGGCCAGCAACAGCCTTACCATATGATACAGAATCAAAAAATCCAAGGAACTTTAGCACCTCTCGGATCTCTGTTATTGCTAATTTGGAATCTGCTAGCGTCATTGTTGACCTTGAAAATGGCTTAGATGCAAGCTGCACGCTAACTGTTACTTTGCAGGACTTGGATTTTAGGTATGTTTCCCTAAACTGATTGCTCAAGGTCCCTAAATTAATGAAATTAATATTACAATTAGTTAAGGACATAAGCGAAAATGAGGACATGTTGCACTTATAACTCTAGTCACACTATTCTTTTTATCATTGTGACAAGGCACATATGTAGTAATCTTTTTGGGTATGTATCCTAGGTTTATGTGATTACTTCGTCGTGATTATGACAGCTGGTTCTGTTTTCTCGAATTATTCTCTTATGTGTAGGTTTATCTTTTCTTATGTTGCTAGGTTCATTTTATGTGGGATTTATCTTTAATTGCAAATATCAGTTTTTTCTTATATGCCAAATTAAATACTGGAAGGCGGATTTTTCTTGTATGCTTGAATGCTTTCTCTCCATGTTATTTTTTGCTCACCTATGACATGCCGATGCAGTGGCTTGACCCTCTGAATCATTGTTTGGCTGTTCATTTGTTAAGTTCTCAAAAGCCCTCCTTGACCGGTCAACTGAATGTTTGCGGTGGGGGAGTGATACCATTGGAGCAATGCTCCTTTGGTTGTTCATTTGTTAACCTCGTTGCATGTTCATTTGTTAAGTTAATCTCTTTTAATGCATACACTCACACATATAAGACAGTCTTGAAGTGTTTGCAGTGAATAACTTCTTGCTTTTGCTTTCGTTTATAGATTTGTTGGTACCGAACGCACAAAAGCTTGTTGGATATGTACAAGGGCTTTGAAAATAACATCTTGCTCTTTGAGAAGTGGGGATGACCTTACAATATGCTTGTCTGAAAATAGTGTTTCTCCTCAATCCTCACAACAGCAAGAAGACGAACTAAATGTTTCACCTAACGGGAGCCTCATATTACATTATGATGGTGATTGGGATAACCACAGGTTTAACATATGGTTAAGCGATGTTGATCTTCATTGCTATCCATATATAATTGGATTGGTAGTTGATTTTTTTGATAAAATATCCAAATATAGCCCTTCACACGCTGTCAAGAATCAAGCTATTGTTGGAAGTAACGGCATCTTATCGGGTTCTTATTTTGACTTTCAAAGGTTTGGTTGCTCCAATATTTTTGAGACGGGTACATCTGACTGGGAAAGCATCTCATTGAATCATTACCCTTTTGTGACAATATACAGTGACAAGTCACTTCTGAACCTTGATAGCTCACTAATCAACATCAGTTCAGACTGGAAAAGGGTTCTTAATACAAGAGAGAGAAAGATAAACAGCTCAAAATTCAGTGCAAAGAAGGAATTTCAAAAACTATACAACCCATTGAGTGTAAATAAAGCGTCAGATGCTGATCAAGTAGGTCTGGTGGTAACCAATCTTCATCTCAGCAGCATTAGAGTGCACTTTCATGACTCTAAATGCATTGTTGCATCTGCTACACTTCCTGCTGCCAAATCTTCTTTTGCTATCCATGAAGACTTTCTGGACGTTGTATGTTCTACTGAGGGATTGATTATTTCCTCATATTGGTGTCCTCAGCCTATACAAGACTCTCTGTGGGGCCCTGCATCACCGAATCTTTCGCCATTGCTTAACTTTCGTGTGAAAAAAGGAAATCTTGAATCAGTAGGATCTCGTATTGAGTTAGATTTTAGTATTCAAAACGTATCGTGCATATTGCCACCTGAATTTCTGGCTGTGCTCATTGGTTACTTCTCATTGTCTGATTGGAGCGGTCAACCAAAGGCTGATGCTGATGCGGATACGGGGGTCAACGTCAGTTTGACTTGCAAGTTTGAGATATTGGACTCTATCCTGTTTGCACCCGTGGTTAATGCTGATAACCAGTTTCTAAAGCTTGATATTCCACGGCTGTACTGCACTTTCATTGAGAACTCTGATCAAGATAATCTGTTAAAAGGAGTTCCTCCTGAGTGTTGTGTTCCAGCTCAATTTTTTGCAAATCAAAATCATTGTTTGAATTTATTTGGGCGGGATTTATCTCTACACCATCTTCTTTTGAAAGACGATGCACCTGATTTCTTGAAGTTCAATCGTGATATTCAACGAAGTGTCAGGTTAATTGCACCTTTCAGTGGTGACGTATGGATCAGAATACCATATGGATCTACGCCTCCTGGTGCAACTGCCTCATCTTCAGTATGCGTTATGTCAAGTATTAGGAATTGCCAATTGATTGTTGAAGGTATGTTACCATAATTAATTTATACTACGCTGATACCAGGCTCTGTAAGATTCGGACCAGACTAACTAAACTGAAGCGTCTATATATGGCTGGGTTCTCAGTTCTAGAGTTTTTAGAGTGCCAGATTGTTGTTTGTAAAAGTTTGTTCTTGGTTCATTCTGCCAGAACCGGGCCAGTTCTTTTTGAAATTTTTATAAAACCCGGAATAAGGTTGTTTAATATACATCTTTTTCAAACTATAACCCAAGTTTGTATCCGATTTTTGGTCCAATTGATACTGAACAGGTTTTTGGCTCTGGAATTTCTTAATTTTCCAGTTTCCGGTTCGGTGCTGGTTTAGTCCGGTGTTGTCCTGTTTTTGTCCCGATGAACACCCTACCCCCAGATCCATGATTTCATTTGTACATATCACATATGTATATTTTGATTTATACTATGCTCATCCCTTTTTCAGGAACCGACGTACTCGGCTGCTTTGGAGCATTAACGGATGTCATTGATGAGTTCTCATCTGTAGGAACTCTATCTGAGTGTTTCACTTCTGATGTTTTGCAGTTTCTCCAGTCAAAGAGGAGTCTTAAAGAGAATCATGTGCTTCCAGTTGAATCTCCAAGTGTGACCTTTACAGAAATTCGATGCTCTATACAATCCATGTCGTTAGACCTTTATTCTCAGAAAACAGAATTAGATTTTCACAAACTTATTGCCAAAGCTGACATGAAGTTCATGTGTGCCGTATCTTTAAAAGACGACCAACTTGTTCGTCTGGATATGTCTTTCACTTCATTAACACTATCGTCACTATTTAGCTCAGTTGTCTTAGTAGAATGCACATCTTCTAGCCAAAATGTATGGGTGCTTCACTTGAGTGTCTTAATGTCAGATGAGGGCAATAACCAGCTTCATTTTACCCTTCCTTGTCTTAACATATGGTTATTTTTGTCAGACTGGAGTAAAGTTATTGACCACTTTAATTCTTCCTGCACACAACTTTCAAATAATGAACCAAAAAAATCAGCTTTAGATCCAGATGATAGTCCAGACAACGTGTCTCCATCTATCATCATGTCAAGCCATGTTTCGTCAGAAGACACAATGGAGCATCCGTTTTCGCTATTTGTGAAGTCGGATCATATAGGCTTAAAAGTTTGTGTTCCTGTGCAAGTTTCTGGAGAAGCATTTAGATATTTTGGGGCACCCCAAATTGGAGAGCCAATATCATCCGATGACTATAGTTTTCTCTTTATTTGTTTGCAAAGTAGGTGCACCGAGGTGAATATTACTGGTCAAAAAGTAAATATGAAGTCTAATATTGGGAAAACAACGGGAACAGCTGAAATATGTCAGGACAAGAATGTCCATTCCTGGCCCCTTTTTCAGTTGTTGCAGGTTGATATTGAAGCCGATGTGGGTAATGATGAAATGGACCACATGCATTTGAAGGCAGATGTTAACTGTGATAATTTAGATGTTTGGCTTTCACATGATATCTTTTACTTCTTGCGAACTATGCAATTTATGTTTCCTGAGAAGTCAGAGTCTCCTCAACCTCCAGTGTTCAGTATAAATTTCAGATTTTACCTACAAAAGCTTTCTATTCTTTTGACTGATCAAAAGGTACCTTTCTAGATGTTTGATTGACGAATGTTTTATTTAAGCTAATCATCTATAACTGGGTCAAATTTGCCACGTTTATATATATCACAACTTCTTATTGAATTTCATAATATTTTAGTTCGCACAAATAAATCTGTTTACTCATATAAAAAAATAGGGCGGTGGAACTAATATATGTCTCTGACTGTGATTATGCAGTGGAGCTCCAATGGTCCTCTACTTGAAATTCTTATGGGAAGCTTGTTATTTCATGGTATCGTAACAGAAAATTTAATGGAAGGATCAATTGAAAGTGAGCTTCAAGTGAACTACAATAACATTCACAAGGTAAACTATTGTTGCTGCAGCAAGTGATATTATTCCAACTTGTGTAGTTTATGTAGGATTATAACCTATTTTTTATTATGGGTCCAGGTGTTGTGGGAGCCTTTTCTTGAACCTTGGAAGTTTCAAGTAAGCTTAAGAAGAGAGCATGGGAAGAGCGCTCTCCAGAACAGCCCGATCATGACTGATGTTCATCTTGAGTCAGCAATGAATCTCAATATTAATGTTACAGAATCCTTAATTGAGGTGTTTTATTATCTTGCTATTTTGTATATATAATTGTCATCATCACTAAACTGCTTTAGAATCTATTTCACCTTTTTTTGCAAACTGACGGATGCACAAACATTCTTGGTCATGGCGACGAAAGCCATTTCTTCCTTGATCTGAATATATAAAAGGTCATTAAGTCCAGATATTGATTAGTTGCTGTACAATTCTTTTTTTCCCCAAATTTTTTTAGTTTGAATGTTGCTTTCAGAACATTTGATATGATGAGAGATAAGGAGTGCCTTGTGGACTCTGATGGAGCTCTGAATTGTCATAGACTGAAAATTCAAGATCCAACGTGAACGATGGCACCAATAAAAATGACATACCAGCAATATATTGCAACCATATACGCTGAAAAAATTATAACCCTTCCGTGCACTCTGTATTTTTTTAAATCTCCAAAGGTTCTAAAACTGCTGATCGGTTTCGATATATCATCGTTAAAAGATGGAAATTATGACAAGCCGGATCTCATATCCAGTGTATCTTGACAACACTACCACCAGAGATGAACAAAGCTTCAACTACAGGCGACTCCATACGCCCATTCTTCTGACAATCCTAGGTGACAAAACGTTAACTAATTAGAGACCGAAGCTCCATCGTAGAGTGACCGAGCTTCCTTGTTCGACCCAATAAATTGAGGCTAACATTATATCATTATTCAACGTGAGGGAACTTCCACACTGTTAACTCCTGTTTCCATTGATCTGGTTGGTGTGAGCTCTTTTGAGGTGGATTTTTCAAATTCAGCTAATAATATAGGAGTTGATAATGGTGGGGATATGTCAAAAGGTTTTAAAGAATTTGACGGGAATAAGAGATCACACACAAGCAACGGTTATGTAGTACCTGTAATAATTGATGTTTCTGTTCAGAGGTACACAAAGTTAGTGCGGTTGTACTCAACGGTAAAGACAACTCTTTAGCCATGTTCAGCTCTACTTTTAACTGGTTTCTGTTTTTATAAAAGTTTTTTTTTTCTCAGGTTATACTCTTGAATGAAACATCAGTGCCATTTGAAGTGCGGTTTGATATTCCATTTGGCGTATCTCCTAAGGTAGCCATGTGTAGATAATGCGTTTAGAATAGAAATGGCAATTTCAACCATTTACTTATAAATGAATTGACTTAGGATGCTTTTATCTCAAAGGGTTTAAATAATAACTATTAGCTATATGGTCCAATAGGTTGAAAGTCACTCAAAGTTTTATTGAAATGAATGCAACCTCCCAAAATGTTTTATAGAAGATTGGTTAATACCGTGATTATATTGTTTTTGTACACACTAACTATAATATGTTGGAAATGGACAAGTAGTGTTGTGGGTCAACCCAATTGCTTGCTGGCGTGTTGATTTGGTTTGTGTTTTTTTTTCAAAACAGGTCAAATAATACATGTAGCTAAAGGGGCAACGGGTCTAACGGGTTTTAATAGTAATTTACGCATTAAATATTATATATTTATAATAGAATTGACAGAAACGTGTTCGTGTGTCAACTAGATCCCATCTGGCATGTTTTAATCTGTTCCAAAGTGACCTAATTTTCACCTGTTGCCCTCTCTCCCATTTTGTCATCTCTAGCTTACATTTTCTGTAATGATATTTTCCCTTGATGTTCAATTGTCATTTGGCCATATCTGTCTCACAGTGTTCCTCATTTTCAGATTCTGGACCCAGTATATCCTGGTCATGAGTTTCCTCTTCCCCTACATTTAGCTGAAACAGGGCGCATAAGATGGCGCCCCCTTGGCAGCACTTACCTTTGGAGTGAAGCTTATAGCATCTCTAATATTCTTTCTAATGAAATTAAGATCGGATATTTGCGTTCATTCGTCTGCTATCCTTCTCTTCCTAGCAGTGATCCTTTTAGATGTTGTGTATCAGTGCATGACATGTGTTTGCCATCTATTGGTAAGATAAACAAAGGATCATCTCATTATATTCATGACACTTTAATGAAATCAGTTGAGAACAGCAAAAGTGACAAGATAGGGAATCAGGATCACTCAAATAAACGGTGCATTCACCTGATTACATTGAGTAATCCTTTAATTGTGAAAAACTACTTACCAATCACAGTATCTTTGATGATTGAAAGTGGTGGAGCAACACGTAGCATGCTGCTTTCAGAGGTGGGTAGCTTGTTAAAAGACTTTCACGTTCTTGTTATGTACTATATCTTTTCATATGAGATAATCTCGTAACTGGTAAAACTTTACAAAATGTCATTTTTATATTTAGGGAATTAAGTATGCAAGATTCCTTCCCATACCCCGCTTTGGCGGGATTGGGTACTGTTGTAAATAAAGACATTCCATTAAGTTTTATGAACATAAAGGACCTACCAAAAAAAAAACATTTCTCGAGTTTTATAAGTCAAGGATTTGATTGTGCAACATTAAAGTCCAGAGACTTCAGACTTGTGTATGAGTGCCGCGAAAGTATATTGTGTTTTTCGACATTTGTCCTCTTTTGAGGTGCATATAATTTATCACGACTTGTATATATACCAACATCTGCAGGTTGAAACTTCATTCTATCATATTGATTCGTCACATGATCTTTCTTTGACTTTCAATATACCTGGGTTTAGACCATCTGTTCTGAAGTTCCCCCGCGCAGAGAAGTTTAGTGAAATTGCTAAATTTAGTGGAACAAAGTTTTCTTCATCCGAATCTGTAAACTTTAGTGCTGATACTTCCAAAGGTGATGCATGCTTGATCTTTATTTCATCACATGCACACACGCAAACACACACTCACAAAAGCTGATTTGTTTGGCTGCTTGTTTTTGTGTAGGTCCATTATATGTGACAATGGAGAAGGTGATGGATGCGTCCTCTGGGGCTCGTGAAATCTGCATATTCGTTCCGTTCTTATTGTACAATTGCTGTGGCTTTCCGCTCATCATTGCCAACTCTACTAATGAACTGACAAAACATGGCTGCATTGTGCCATCCTGTTATGATTTGGATGAGCAGGACGCATATTTAGGCAAACAAGACGGCCTTAGCCTTTTGTCTTCTGATCAACTTTTGCATAATGATGGTATGAGGAAGTTTCCCTTAAATAATAATAATCTAGTTTCCACGAGAAAGAGCTTGGTCACATATCATGGTAAGTTTCTGAATGAACCAGTCAGTTCATCTGGTCCATCTGTTACGAATCATGGAGCATCAGACGAGATGAATATCAACAAGGAAAAAGGCTCAGTCTCGAGAAGTCAGTCGAATGTCAAGCTAATTGATTTTGATGAGACAAATCGCAAAAAGGTCAATTTTTGCATGTATTCTCCTGATCCTAATATTTCTTCGAGTGAGATCATGGTTAGGGTTAGTAGGTGCCAATCTGATATGGGTGTTGAAAGTACCTCAGATCATGCATGGTCGAATCAATTTTTTCTTGTTCCACCTACTGGTTCTGCTACTGTTCTTGTTCCCCAATCATCCGACAATGCTTCATATGTGCTATCTGTTGCATCCAGTGCTGTTGCTGGGCCATTTTCCGGAAGAACAAGGATTATTAATTTCCAGCCCAGGTATCTTGTTTTCAGTTTTTGACATCTTTGTAAATGGGTTTGGGTCAAAACAGATCGACTTTGGTACGGGCTAAGCCAGGTCAGGTTTACCCAAAAAGTTTTATGTTTAAGATCTTCAAGTTAATGTAATCAATTAGTGTGTCAAATAATCAGATTATAGTAGTCACATCATTCAGATAATGATCCAGTTTTATTTGTTAAAAACTGATATAGAAGGTTTTATGCATTAAAAATACATTTTGGCCATTTCTTTTAATCAATTTCTAAATTTACCTGTTAACAGTCCAAAACATAACCCTGGTTCAATAGCGCTAACCTCCACCGGTAATTGAAACAATGTTTTTTTTCTCCTTGTTACTCCAGATATGTAATTAGTAATGCATCCAGTAAGGACTTGTGCTATAGACAGAAAGGGTCTGACTTCATTTATCATTTGAAGGCGGGACAGCACTCTCATATTCATTGGCAAGACATAACAAGGTAGAGTAATTTTCTTTTACATTCTGTTGTTATTACAAGAATTCTGTTTCTACTCTCATGATGGTTTAGACTAATTTGGGCACACCAAGTAAAAACAAACGCAAATAAGTCTGGTACTTGAGTGTGTATGCGTGTCTCTATATACTTGTAAATTATGTAACAACACTAGTAGTTGAGTGTGTGATTTTTTAACAGTGTCGGAAATACTTTTAATGACTTGTCAGTATTCACCCTCCTTTCCTGATCTATATATGATTTATATCTACTACTTTTTCTCTTGATCTATTTGTTTTCCCAACTTCAAGATATATATGGTTACTATGCAGATCTAGTGAAGTTGAAGTTGTATTGTCTATGTTCACTCACTAGTCATTATCATCTATCACTTACTTATCTACTTGCTTCTGGCAGGGAATTACTCATTTCTGTTCGTTTTGATGAACCTGGATGGCAGTGGTCAGGATGCTTCTTTCCAGAACATTTAGGTGATACACAGTTGAAAATGCGGAATTATGTTTCGGGTGCAGTAAATATGGTACGTGTGGAGGTCCAAAATGCTGATGATGCAATCAGAGATGAGAAGATTTTTGGGAACCCTCATGGTGACTCTGGGACAAACTTAATTCTTTTATCTGATGATAATACTGGCTTTATGCCATACAGGATTGATAACTTCTCGAAGGAGGTTAGTGTATTTTTTTCTTGTTCTGAAAGCTACGGACTATCCTGGCTGGCTCTAAACTAAGTACTAACCAAACACAAGATAACTGTTTTCCCTTCTGCATCCCGTTTGGGTATTATGTGTTTTCCCTTTGAAAGCACATTTTTAATTTAAAAAGGAAAGCTGGAACAACATAGACAACATTTATTGCGTTATTAAGTCATAATCTAGATGAAGGTCACAAACTCCCAAAGTAGGTGCGTTGAGTAATGCGCAAGGGTCAAAACAGAAAATTTTGGTATGGCTCAAAATGGGTCATAATAATGCTAGTGTGTCACATGAATACGATAAGTAATTTATGTGATAATAATCTAAATTCTTAGTTATAAAATGATTTAGTAGGTCTTATGCGTTAAATATGCATGCTGGGCGACTTTCAACCCATTTAACGTGCTCAGCGTATTTCATCCATTTAACGTTTTAGGGATAAAACATAACTCACGTTTACCTATTCGCCATTTATGAGTTTATAGGTCGAGTATTCCACCTATAATCTAAGTTCTTTTATACTTACTTCCTGGTGCGTTGTCTTCTTTGTAATACCATGTGTATAAGTGAGAGATAGAGCATCACTAGTTGCTTACAATGTGGTATTAATTCTTTTGCATCACTATTGGTGATTCCTCATCCCTTAGTTTTAATCATGACAAGGGGAGATAAAAGATGTACCTTGTTTAGGTCTTATGTAACTCATTTTTTTTTTACTTATTAGTAAACATTGTTGGTTGCAGAGACTACGCATTTATCAACAAAAATGTGAAGCATTTGAGACAGTTATCCATTCCTATACATCTTGCCCTTATGCATGGGACGAACCCTGTTACCCACATCGTCTAACTGTTGAGGTATATTTATGAAGTATGAACTCATATATTGTCATTACTAGTTGGGTTGTTACTCATTTGTTTCGTTCTTTATATCAAAGGTTTTTGCTGAGCGGGTTATAGGGTCTTATTCTCTTGATGATGCAAAGGAGTACAAATCTATCTGTTTGCCTGCAAATTCGGAGGTACATTTGCTTTTAGTCATTTTATCACTTGCTTTTAATTAAAATTACATAGAAGGGTTATTCTCAGAAAAATTTACTGTGCGTAATGGCCCTGGATGTATCGTATAAATTTTTTTTTTTGTGTGGGTAAAAACATTTAATGCCCCGTAAGGAAATTAAAGAAACTAGGTCAGAAATAACATTATTATAGCTATCAAATTATTAGTATCAAATAAGTTACCACCTGATGCAACTCATAGTCAGGCTTGTTTAAACAAGATACCATAAAAAAGAGTTATTATTGTGACAGATCACTTCATAATTTTCTATTTGTAACTCACACGCGTGTATCTTGACTTCATTGGGCAGAAACCTGAAAGAAGGTTGCTTTTATCTGTCCATGCTGAAGGAGCATTGAAGGTATAGTTCTTGTACTCCAAATGTGAATGTTAATGTTTATGACCCACCTCTTTTAAGTGGTATCTTTCCTATTATGCAGGTCCTCAGTGTTATTGATTCGAGTTATCATAGCTTTGATGAAATAAAAACCCCAGAGTCTCCTCGATTAAATGATAGAACAGAATATGACCATAGGCAGGAAAGCTCTGTTCTTTACAAAGAAAGGTTATCAATTGTCATTCCCTTCATTGGAATTTCTGTCATGAGTTCTCAACCGCAGGTACATAACTTAAAGTTCGCTACAAATTTAGGGTAGTACATTCATTTACCATTCTTACGGAGCTTCTGACTTTGCAGGAGTTACTTTTTGCGTGTGCGAGGAACACAGTGATTGATCTAGTTCAGAGTTTGGACCAGCAAAAGTTTTCCTTGAAAATTTTTGCTTTACAGATTGATAACCAGCTGCCAACCACACCTTACCCTGTTATATTATCCTTTGACCATGAATATAAGCAAATTCCGACATCTCAGAGTAAACTTAATGATGATGGATTGAGGGTCAAAGGGGAACGTATGAAGCAGCTGGTATCTGACAGTTCAATTGAGCCTGTTTTCTCATTGGCTGCAGCAAAATGGAGGAATACAGATAAAGCGTTACTTTCGTTTGAGAATATAAATTTAAGGTGCGTGCTACCAAAGGTTAATTTAATCACAGTGTTGTAAATATCGTCCTTGGCGGCTGATATATCACTGATATATCGTTTATCGGTGGTCAGCCTATACGTTTTTTCACTTATCGGTAAAAAATTGGTTTTGGTCAAAATCGGTCAAAAATCGGTCAAAGTCGGTCAAAATCGGCCGATTTTTGGGTTATTTTTTTTTTTTTTTGGTATTCTGATTTTCTTGATCGTGATTTAATAAAAGTATACAAAACTGAATTAAAAACCACACATAATGTATATTTTACAACATATACATAAGATATATAGTTAAAAATAATAAGAATATTAAAAAACTTATTAAATATATATATATATTTTGCAGAATTCCTTTATAATTTAGGGTCTCCGCCGAGAAACCGATATATCGCCGCCAAGACCGATATATCGCTTAAAGGGGGTCGACCGCCGAGGTACCGCCGAGCGATATTTACAACACTGGAATTTGATATTAATGTTTGATGTATTTGAAGTGATATGTTCACGCTTGAAGTTTTAAGTACTTGAATTATATTTATTTGTCTCTATGCAACTTCAAACGTGAACTTTGAATTATTTGAAATTAGAAGTATTTTGTTATGTTTTACATATTATTTATAATATTTATATACATAAAATTCAATCCGCCTAGGCGACGCCTAGCCGCCTAGGCGAATTCCGCCTTGAAGGTGGTCGACCGCCCGACTAGTGCCTAGCGATTTTTGCAACATTGGTTAAGACCCAAAACACCTTCTGTCTGGAGATTTAGTAAGTTTCAGAAGCTGTCAATGTGCCAAATATGATTGCAACAAGTATATTACTCCAATAATAATTTAGTTTCAGAAAGAAAAAAACATTTTTGTAAGTTTATGCGTGAAAATACATTTTGGGTTGCTTTTTACCCATGTGACCTGAGCTAAAAAAAATATTATAGACGTAGGCTAGAGGTAAATAATAACCCCTCGACTCATTAACAAGTAAATGGGTCGAATATGCCTTTTGTAGGATTTACTAATAGTTTTTTTCTTTTTTTCTTCTTTTGCTTTAGAATGACAGACTTTCATCTTGAGCTCGAGCAAGATGTCATCTTGGGTCTGTTTGACTTTTTTAAGAGAGTATCATCAAGGTTCCATAGCAGAGCAACACCTCATTTGGATTCAGTTCTTCATCCTCTGTCCTCAAACTTCAGTGTAAATATCACAAGTAAAGTTTCTGATGTCTATCAGACTGGAAAGACAAATGGGAATCCTATGTTTGTTGACCGTCATAGTCAAAGTCAAAGCCTCCCTTTGCTACCATCAATAGTGCCAATTGGAGCACCTTGGCAGAAAATTTACCTCCTTGCACGAAAACAGAAGAAAATAATGTTGACGTGCCTTGAAGTATGGCCCCTTGTCAACTTTAACTCTAATGGTGAACATTCATTTTTATAGACCAATAATTCTCTAAATTTTTGATCTATATTATAACACACATTCCACCACTATAAAAGGGCCAAAGATGTAAACTTTTGTGCTGAATTTATATTTTGCAGCTTTTCAAGCAGTCCATGGATGCTTAGGAATGGAATACTTACTTCAGGAGAATATCTTATTCATGTGAGTGTGGCTACAACTTTGATGTGTTTCTTACTGAATTTGAATTTAGAACTGGGATTGAGTTCTTAAGATAAGATAATAACATCTACTACTTTTTGGATCTTGTATAGAGGGGTCTATGGCTCTGCTGATGTAAGAGGGAGCCGGATTTCATCTTAGGACGACCCTGACGATTTCTCATCAGTTGGCTAGTTTGGAATCTATTAGAGAGATCTTGATCATACATTATACCGCACCTTACTTCATGAAGAATGTAAAAGGTAGTTGTGATATGCTTATAATCGAATTTTTTGAAGTCCCAACTAGTTATCTGGTGTTTAATGTGTTTTAAACCATATTATAGAAAAATTTAAATTGGCTCCGGTTGTTTGTGTTCTGCTGGTTAAGGAATCCCATGGGTTTCGCAAGGAGCGTAGGACTTGGCATTAAAGATTTCCTGTCAGTTCCAGCCAAGAGCTTTATGAAGGTAAATATCATTTTGCTTTCTAGACCATAGCTAAGTGTCGATGGCTCTTATATGTGGAAAAAATGGACGGCAGGTGACGGGGAAAAATGGGCTGTAGTCAAGACGGACCATTTTTGGTTTGAGTTGGGTCGGATTGACCTGAAAATCTTATTATCCCATGCATTCCATTTTGATCTTATACAATCACAACTTTTTTTGCAGAGCCCAGCCGGACTTATCACAGGCATGGCACAAGGAACGACTAGTCTTATTAGTAATACAGTTTATGCTGTAAGTGATGCTGCAACTCAAGTCAGTAGAGCAGCACACAAGGTATTATTTACCGATCTAAATTACTACAGTAGTTACTTATCTTTACCTTCTAAATTCCTTTGTGAACGGTATTATATGATTCATACTGGCAGGGTATTGTCGCCTTTACAATGGATGAACGAACTCTAACGGAGATGGAAAACCAACAAAGGGGCATGACATCTCATGGCAAAGGTGTAATAAATGAAATTTTGGAGGTATAGTCTTTTCCCATTTTTTAACACATCATGCTATCAAGTGAATCTTATCGCTGCTACTATTCCTGTTTTTAATTAGATTAACATATAAACTACCTTTTTTACCTAATTTTAGGGGCTCACTGGTCTTCTCCAGTCACCAATAAGAGGAGCTGAAAAACATGGCCTTCCAGAGTCCACTCAGGTTACATATTTATTATTTGTCGATTTCTGGACTTGTTGAGTAAAGTAGATAATGGACATTTTATAGCAAAACAGTCGTTGGTGCTGATTTGAGAACAATATAATGACCATTATTTACAATTGTTTATTCCCGCCCTATAATAAACTATTTACTAGTTGGGAACCAAGAGGTTGAAATCTTGCGATTGCAATTGATTTTTAACGCGTGGAACATCCTACGAAAAACTGATATTAAACAAACCGAATCAGTAAGTAAAGTGATTTTTCAGCAACCAAATGCGTTTTGGCTTTAGCAATAACTCTTTACCCTTTTGCAGGTTTTGCGCTTGGAGTAACTGGACTTGTGCAAGACCAGCTGCAAGTATCCTTGAAGGAACATAACAGACAGACACTAGTAAAGAAACAGAAGCAACTCTACCACCATGGGATCTCACGTCAGCGACCGTCTTCCAAGGCTTTAAGTCGTGACAACCCTTTAAGACCTAACTATGTGGAAGAAGCGTATGGTGCATCTGTGGCTTCAGATGCTGGACGACAGCATAATGCTAAAAACGAACCCTAATCCTCTCTAAACCGTTAAAACAAAAGGACAAGTTTGTCATCATCACTGAAAGACTCATTTTAATCGTTAGTTGCCCGAGTCTCGTGAATTTAGGTCAACCCGAGTTTCGTGGGGTTCCAGCGGACCTTGATTGGAATATAGAAGCTGAAATCACTTTAGATAGTGTAATCCATGTAGATACTGATGAAGAGATTGTTCATATAGTTGGAAGTAGTTCAGATGTCGTGTTAACACAGAATCAAAATCAAAGAAGAGGTGTCGGAAATTCAGGAAAGCAGCGGTTTTATAACCCGCCAACACCGCTGCCTCTTTTTCAAACGAACTTGGAATGCTCGTGTAAAGAAGAAGCGAGGGAGTTGTTGAAAGTAATAATGGCAACAATTGAGAAAGGAAAAGAGCGCGGGTGGGGTGGGGCACACCGTTTGCATCAGAGTAATGTTAGGTAAATTCATCATTGTACAATATATCAGTTGTACATTAATCCTAGATAGTACTAGGTGTAGTGATATTGTTTTCACTCAAGATCAAAGATAAAAAATACAAATTACAATAGGAAAAAGAATGGTACATAAATACATATACCCAAATCCGATAAAGACACTGTTTTGTTGATTCTTTAGATTTTTGGCTGGTGGTGATTTCGTTTTTCATATGAAAATGATAATCCTATTATAATAGAATAAATTTATTAAATTAAAAAGATCATGATACCCTTCTATCATAAAAAATGAGTAAATACGAATCGAGTTTGAGGTTTCAAATTTACACATGAGCCGAGCTAGGACTTTTCACACACGACAACTCGAAAGATTTGAACCGCCACTCCAATCTCGTTTGGATATGACGGATCAAAATATTACTTGTAACTGAAGGTATCCGATGTTAGTTACCGTGTTTCAAAACTAGAGTCTATTTTCATATGCAGATGTCCCTAAATAACTGTCCAATAAAATAATTGTTCTATTTTCATTTAAACCAATAAGAAAAGATATTAGTAGGTAAAGATGTTATTCGATTGGTTGAATAATGTTGTAGGGTGTCACTTTTCTTAAACTTTGTGTTTTTTTGTCGTGCGACAATAATTTTGAGACGAAAGAAATATACATGACTGTTGTTTCTACGTATAATGAAATTGATTACATGAAGAGTTTGATATGCTAAAGAAAGGTCAAAAGAGGTTTAGAGTGAATTCATCTCGAATATTTCTCAAGCCGAGTTTAGCTTAGCCTAAAATTTTAAAGCGGTTGTCGATTCATATATTTATTCATTTATTTTCACAAAAAATAAGAACGCACTCAGTATGATTAGTACTAGCTATGCTGATTTAATACACACTGACGAATCAACTAATTAAAGGCCAAAACAAGTTGTTATCGAAAATGTCCTACTTTAATTATTAGATACCAAGTTGACTATTTAATATTGAGATGTATGCGAAAACGTTGAGCAATTCGATGGAGAATGCATGAATTCGTGAAATTTAGAAAAATAACTCGCTAAAAAGTAGAATGTTAAAGAACTAAACACGGTTAAATGGCGATGAAAGTTGTTGATGGTTATCGTTAATAGAAGGATAATTTTGTAGCTCAAGATTAAATGATGAAGGCTAGTGCAAAGTTGAATCCATTTTCATAAGGTTAAGAATTTGCAAGAGTCGATAAAAAATAAAAAGTAAAAAATTGTTTAAAAAACTTACGCATATGACGTCGATTTTAAAAACATAAGTATTTCAAATGACCTTTTAATCAGGGGCAAATCGCATAAAAAAGTACCCATCTTAGGTTCAATTTCAATTAAAGATACTCATATTTTTTTCTTCTTCTCAATTTAAGGTATCGATCTTTTTTTTTTGTTGCAAAGTTAGTATTTTAACAGTTTTTTTGGTTACATTTCTAACGATCGTTATTTTATTATTGCATCGTTAGTCTTTTATATTATTTTGTTAAAAAAAGTATTTTCTACCTATTTTTAAAACTTATACACGTTTTATACACACATTTTTACACGTTTTTATACACACATTTTTTACACATTTTTATACACATTTTTATACACATATTTTTATACACGTTATTCTACATGATTTTATTCACTGTTTTATACACACATTTTTATAGACATGTTTTATACACACATTTTTATACACGTTTTTACACACAATTTTATTCATGTTTTAAAAAAAAAAGTGCATAAAAATTTGTCTGTAAAAACGTGTATAAAAATGTATGTATAAAATCGTGGATAAAAGCATGTAGAAAAATGTGTATAGAAATGTGTGCATAAAAACGTGTATCAAAATGTGTGTATAAAAACGTGTAAAATTGTGTGTATAAAAATATTTATAACAATATGTATAAAAACGTGTAAAAAAATGTGTGTATAAAAACGATATATATTTTTAATATAATAGAATTTTTTTTAAACAAAATCGTATAAAGGACTAACGATGGCAATAATAAAGATAAGATCGTATAAAAATGTAACCGAAAACCTGTTTAAATGTACTAATGTTTCAACAAAAAAAAAAGAACGATACCTTAAATTGAGAAAAAAAAGATGAGTATCTTTAATTGACATTGAACCTAAAATGAGTATTTTTTTATGCAATTTGACCTTTAATCAGTGGTTATAAATATACAAGTATTTGGAATCTTTTTACAAAACGTTTATGATAGTCATTACCAATTTGGAGATCTAAACCTACCAACCAAATATTTTTAAGGGAATGATAGTCATTCCTTATTCCTATATCTATAAAACAAACGCACCAAAATTCACACGTATTTAGCACAGTTTTGGTAAAAGCTCTCAAAATAAATGTATTTCGAACAACTTTTCAATAGTGGCTCCAAATACGTAAAGAATTTAGCACAACTAATCCCAAAAAGATAGGCAATTGGCACCGTTTTGAAACATCCGTCCCAAATACATATAATATTAGTACGACTTTTAATGGGGATTCTATACATAATCTTTTTGGCACGTTTACCAAAAGCCGTTCAAATATAAGTATTTTGCACAGCTTTTTGGTTGTTACAATAAAGTTCTCCCTAAAACCATCTTTTTCTTGTAGTGATGAGTTGTATGTTTACTTGTTATATGTGGATGATATGTTGTTGATTGCTTTTAAAAACATGTCAAAGATCGATCAACTAAAACCTCAACTCACAAGTAAGTTTGAGAAGAAAGATTTGGATGCAACTAAGAAGATATTAAGAATGTAGATTATTAGAGGTAGACGCCAAGGAAGATTGTATTTGTCGCAAAAGAAATACTTAAAAAAGGTACGTTAGCGCGCTTTGGAATGAACAATCCAAACCGGTTAGTGTTCCACTTGGTGCATATTTTAAACTTTCATCAGCGTCGTCACCCGATACCGAGGAGGGGGTGGAGTACATATCACGTGCTCTATATGGTAGTGACGTTGGTAGCATCATGTATGCTATGGTATGCACTAGACCAAGTTGTAAGCATATTGAGTAGATATATCGGCAAAGCTCATTGGGAAGCAATGCAATGGATTCGTAGGCACCTCAGGGGAACAAAAAATTTGAGTATGGTATATGATAGGGTGGTAACACCTATGTTACCGGGTATGTTGATTCTGATTACGCGGGTGATTTGGATCGAAGAAGGTATTTGACATGTATGTTTTCAATCTCGAGGGATGTGCTATTAGTTGGAAAGTAATACTTCAGTCAACAGTTGTATTTTCTATCACTAAAGCAGAGTACATGACAATGACAGAGGGTATAAAATAAGCAATTTGGTTGAAAGGTTTGGTTTGTGATCGGAATGCAACATGATTAGACAGTGGTGCATTGTGACAGTCAGAGTGCCATACACTTGTCCAGAAACCAAGTGTATCATGAAAGAACCAAGTATATTGATGTGCGATATCACTTTATACGAGCAGTTATATCTGAAGGGGTTATGTATTTTAGAAAGATTTGTACAACAGATAATCTATCATATAGGTTGACTAAGTCGGTTACTACAAACAAGTTCAAGCATTGCTCAGACTTGTTTGGTATTCGCGACATATAAAGTGACGAGCCCAAGATGCTAGGAAGCGAAGATTGATAATAAATAGTAAAGAAATGGAATGTTCGTCAAGGTGGAGATTTGTTGGCCGGTGTAGTGTACGGTTTACCCAGGGACGGAACCAGGGGGTGTCCCGGGACCCCATGGAATTTTGCGGCATAGTGTTAAATATTGTTAAATTTTGTGGCGTAGTGTTAAATTTTGTTAAATTTTTCCTAAGTGCACCTGGTCCCAAAAATTTGCGTTCCTTGTTTCGTATAAATTTTCGTAAATGCACCTGGTCCAATTGTGTCCTGGTTCCGTCCCTGGGTCTACCTACATAGCTTAGCTCACAATAGTTGCATAGCCCACATCGAATAAAATGGTTCCAAATGAACAGAAGGTAACTCTAAGCTCAACTATTGAGTGTACACTCAATTGATAGTTTTTTTTCTCTTATGTTTGTCTACAACGTAGGCCATCAACCAATTTTATTTCATACATGTGTTCAAAGCTTGATATTTTACTTCAAAAGGGAGATGCATAATGAACCCGGTACTTCATACTTGCTAGTGAAATTCCAGTCTCGCTTCCGCCCGTGGATGTAGGTGTTTGCCGAACCACGTTAAATCATTGTGTCTTAATTTATTACTCAGCTATTCTATTTACCCCATGGTGTTTTTGTCTTTTTTGTTTTATACTCTTTAGCAGTCGAAGAAGAAGAACCACAGGTTCTAACTAAAGCGGAAATAAGAGTTAATTGCATTTTTGGTCCCTGTGGTATGGTCAAATTGCAGGTTTGGGACCCTAACTTTTGAAATTGCAGTGATGGTTCTTATTTTCAAGTTTTCATTGCAAATTTGGTCCCAGGCCGGGACCAAACCTGCAATTTGGCCAAACCACAGGGACCAAAAATGCAACCCAAAAGGACCAAACCTGCAACCCAAACTTGAAAATAGGGACCATCACTGCAATTTCGAAAGTTAGGGTCTCAAACCTGCAATTTGGCCATACCACAGGGACCAAAAATGCAATTTACTCCGGAAATAATTAAGAGTTGCTTGTTCGATGTTTTGCCTAATACGATTTTCTTATATACTATTTGTTTTTGAACGACGGGTTTAAAGAAACCTTTTCTCGAATACTTATTTACTTTCTAATGATTACCGCTGTTAAAAATAAGTTACACTTATAAATAGTACATGCAACACACATTTGAGAAGTAACTCCACATATTTAAGATACACTTATAAAGATAGACGTGTCTTCTTTTAAAGTTCTTTTTAATTGAAATGTTTAGCTAAAAATCCTTTTTATTCTTTTCATTTTAGTTTTTTTTCTCAACGGATATTATTTAACGAAAATTACATATAGCAAACAGACTTCATATTAGGAAGCCCAAACACTTTAAAAATAGCCCAAACTTCATAAAGCAAGTCCTATATCAGTAGCAACCAACTTTTTTACAGAGTTATTTAATTTTTCGTTCCAGAAAAACCTTAATTTTCAACCATCAACATGTCGGCAAATGTGTGATTAAATACAATTCGAAATCCAAGATTTTTTTTGGTGGTTTTATTATAATTATTTATTAATATTTTTATTTTTTATTTCTAAAATTCATGACAATGCTTCCTGATGCATCCATAGCTTAGATTAAGGTCCGTTTCTAAAGCATGGAAGTCTCTTATCGGTAGCTCTGAATTCATCAATGATCACTACGTCCATCAAGCACAAACACAACCACGACATCTACTCTTGAATTACAAAGTAAATGCCGATCCAGCATCTGTTTCGTTAATCGACGATGATACATTTCCAAACTACAGATATTCTCATATCGTCCTCTAGGTTATTAAACAACTTGATTTATCATACAAATATGATTATGATTCTTCACACGAAGTGTTATATACTTTCGGTCATAATAAAGATCTAGGTTTGTGTATGGCTGTTTTTTGGAATCCTATTGTTAAAAAGTCAGTTGGCAATTCGTTAACTCCCTAGATCGGGTTCTAATCTACTCGTCATATTCTTGGTTATGGTGTTTGTCCCCCTACTAATAGACCTTAAGATGTAAAGATTTAATACGTGTAACCCATAAAGCTAAAACGAGTTTACTCGTGATGCCATTGTTGGGATTTAACATCTAGGTAACCAAGTAACTACGACTACGCAGCGGATTGGATCTAGTAATAGCATATGGTTAACACGTACATGAAAAGTAAATTGAAAGCGTACCTCTCAGCAATTTGATCTTAAAAATAAATAAGTGATTAAAATAATCACCTGTATGGTACGTCAACCGAACACGTTAAGTTGTCTAGACATAACTTCATAAACAGAGCAACAATTGTACCTTCTTGGATCAAAACCCTAATCAAATAAACCTTTGTGATCTTGAACCAATTAAACTTGATTAGGGTTTATAAAAAACCTTAATTAACCGAAAATCCTTAAACCGAATTAAAGAACCCAAAAATCCAAATTAGGGTTCAACCGAATTC
>BQNB010081285.1:0-29670 GCA_026074375.1 Tanacetum coccineum
CACACCTGCACCTTTAATTGAACCCTCACCTGATCATACCACTGCTGCTGTATCATTCCCATCTCTAACACAACCAACACAACCATCACCTGAAACGGAACAACATATTCTGATACCCCATGACTCACCTCTCTATGTTGTTCACTCACATAGAAGTGATGAGGGTAGTTTGAAACTTATTGAATTGACGAATTTGGTTACCAAACTCTCTGAGAGAATTGGCGTTTTGGAGGATGATTTGAAGAAGACCATGCTAACTTACAGTACTGCTGTCACTAAGCTCATTCTAAGGGTAAAGAAGTTAAAGGCTCAAGTCAAGGCTGGGAAAGCAAGGAAAGGAGCTCGAGTTGTCCTTTCTGAAGATGATGTAGATGTTGAAGATGATTCTTCCAAACAGGGGAGGAAATTATCTGATACAGAGGTTCAAGAGAAAGCAAGCACTGAAACTGAACCTATTATACAAGAAGTTACTCCCACTGAAGTCATTCAAGATCAAGGAAGCGATGAGAAAGGGAATTCTAAAGTTAGTACTGCTGGAGCAACAAAAGGTACTGCTAGTGAAGTTCCAGTAGTTAGTACTGCTGAGGAAAATATTAGTACTGCTGGAAGAACTGTTACTTACAAAAGAAGGAGCGTAGAGGAAAGGACAAGAAAAGACAAGGGAAAAGCTATAATGATAGAGCCTGAGCCTAAGAAGAAGTCTAAGAAGGAGCTTGAACAAGAAAGGTTAAGTTTTGCTGAAGCCATTAGACTGCAAGAACAAATGGATGAAGAACAAAGGGCACAGATTGCAAGGGATGAAGAAATTACTAGACAATGGAATGAAGAGGAAGAGCAAAGAGTTATGTCTGAAGCTAAGTCAACTAACAAGAAAGATTGGAATGATCCTTCAGTCATAAGGTATCATGCTTTGAAAATGAAACCAAAGACAGTTGCTCAAGCAAGGAGGAATATGGTTAAATACTTGAAGAATCAAGGTAACTACAAGATTAGTGACTTCAAGGGAATGTCTTATAATGAGATTAGGCCAATATTTGAAAAGGTTTGGGATTTTAACCAACATATTAAGCCTATGGAGCATGGAAGTGAAAAGATGGAGTCTCCTGAAAAAATTGAAGAAGAAGATGTTGATACACAAAAGGAAATGAAAGAAGTGTCTAAAGAATCTGGAGCAAAAAGAAAGAAATCTATTCCTAGAAAAAGCACAAGAGGTACTGTTAAGAGACAAAAGAAGGAAGAAGAAACTGAGAAGGAAGATCTCAAGGGATACTTAGACATAGTTCTAAGAGAAGAGTTTGCAGAAGATGTTGAATCTCTATCTACAAAATATCCAATTATGGATTGGAAGACTTGTGTTCTGACAGAGAATTTCATGTATTATCAAATCTTCAGAGGAGATGGCAGTTACAAGAACTATAAGGTTTTGAGTGAGATGCTTGAAGACTTTAATAGACAATATGTTATAGACTTATACAGGCTAGTCAAAGAAAGATATAGTGCTTCAAGGCCAGAAGGATATGATTTAATGCTTTAGGGAGATCTGCATACTTTATTTGAGCCTGATGGAGAAGATGAAATATGGAAGAATCAGCATGAATATAATTTGATAAGTTGGAGTTTATGTGATTTTTGTGGTATTTATATTCTGCTGATGCAAAATAGGATTGCTATACATATGCTGACAGAGAAGAAATACCCTCTAAGTCAAGAGATGATATCAAAGATGTTGAAAAAGAGATTGGAGGTTGACCATGAAAGTACACAAGCATATGAACTACTAAAGTTCATCAAATCACAAGTGCAGAAGTAGAAGAGTGTTTGAAAGAATCATCATTAGAAGACAAGAAGATTTAATCCAGAAAAAACTTGGGATTTTAAGATAAATCACAAGTTTAGGGGAGGATTATTGAGAATTAAACACTTCAGAGTTAGTACTGCTAAGCCAACAGTTAGTACTGCTAGAAGAAAACAGTTCGTACTGCTCAAGATTACAACTGCCAGACAAGAAAATAATCCTAGTAGTAGAGAAGTTAGTACTGCTGTCCCTAAAGTTAATATTCCTACTCCTGAAGACTTGGTAGGACCTATTCCTGCATTTGAAGACACACAAGTAGAGGACCAAGAAATTGAATTGGGGAACATTCCACAATCTTATGTAGTTCCTACCACTCCTCACACAAGAATTCACAAACATCACCCAATTGAGCATGTGAATAGTGATGTACAATCATCTGTTCAAACAAGAAGGATGAAAACTTCTTACTCTGAACAATCATTTCTTAGTGCTATATATGAAGGAAAGTCTTATCAAGACCTTCATACATGTCTTTTTGCTTGTTTCCTCTCTCAGGAAGAACCAAAAAGAGTTTCTAAAGCTCTTAGTGATCCAACATGGGTAGAAGCTATGCAGGAGGAACTTCTACAGTTCAAACTGCAAAAGGTCTGGATTCTTGTGGATTTACCTAAAGGTCATCGAGCAATTGGTACAAAGTGGGTATACAGAAACAAGAAAGATGAAAGGGGGATTGTCATCAGAAACAAAGCAAGACAAGACACTACAAATATTCACAAGGAAGAGGATGACTCCTATGGGCTCTTTCCAGACTCTAAGGTAAAAAATGACAAATCTTTGCTCCTAAACTGTCTGACAAACAATGACGCGTCTAAAACAGCAGTATGGATGATTTGCTTGTTAACTTAGATGAAACTGGTATTTACACAACACACACTACATACAACGAGGTTTAACAAGCTTTAAATGAACCAAAATTATTAAATATAGAGAACAGAAGTTCTTTTTCTAAGAAATTTGATCTACTTAAAATGAAAGGTGTAGTCATAAAGAAAACAGAATGAGATATACTTTAGGGATGAACTAGAGAAAAGAGGTTAAACAAGAAAAGGATGGGTTTGAGTTTAAGAGGGCAAAGGTTTGATAAATGCTGCAAAAGAACTTAGAACAGCTGTTAGCAAGGCAAATAACATGACAAGAGCAAAAAGGGTTTTAGTTATAATGAATGTCCTCTCACAACCTCATCGATTTGTTCGTTAATAGACAACACCTTTAGATTTTATCTTATTCATCGTTGAAGAATTCAAAACCCGAGGATTCTAATGATAGGTTCCGTAGGAGATGTCTAGTTTAATGTCTACCATTGTATGATAAATAAATGGCGGAAAAATGCTAAGAATACTTGAGGACTCCTTTGGCACAACATCAAATGACTTGATACTCAACTAGCTCTTTTGAGGTCCTCCCACTTAAGGTTGACAAAGATATGGGACAGAAAAGTTTTTTTCTATCCTGGCTAATCATGTAGAGTCTGCTACAATAGAATAACTAGATTAGGGAAGAATAAAGATGCTCCAATTATTGGAGGAGTGGGTGTCAGATGATGAAGATGAAGTTTTTAGACTACTGTTTGTGGTAAAAGAAGATGACTGGTTATCCTCACTTTAGCCGAGCTAAAATAGAAAAACTAGAATAGGAACCAGTGAGATATGCTGAGATTTATAGGTCACTAGTACCACAGGGGAAACCAAAGGAACTGTAATGGCAAAAATCCAATAGTAGGATGAACTTTGTTTATTAAGGGTTCATAACAAGGCAGTTTTATCTATGGAGTGTTTTGATCACATTCCTACATGTCCACTAACTAATATAGAGGAACAGAATCAGTGATAGTGCGCAATACTTATAAACCAAAAGAAAATGACTACTATTCTAAAAACCTCTCATTCCAGTGCACAACAAACCTATTGCTCCAAGAGCATCATTAATAAGACTGGCCTAAAGCTTATTAATACGCAGCATAGGCTTGTCTAATAACTAGTTAGGTCTGTTACCACTGGTAGCACCTTTTGAGTACTATCTGCTTCGGTCTTTTATACTGTTAATTGGCATCTTATACTTCTCACGCCAGCAAATCAACACTTCATTCTGGCTAGACTGCATCAAGGACAATATTTCAAATGCAAGCACAATCAACTATTCACGTATAAAGTGGCCTTTTCAAAAGACTAGCATTCATACAAAAGTGTTTTAATTCAAAAGTATGATACTGTCAAAAGTTTGATACTGGTAGGCCATTTAGATCAACTGTTAATACTGTTAAAGCATCAGCATGTTGGGTCTGGATGCCAAAGAATAGAGTGGTAGATCATGTATCCAAAAACATCAGTGCATTAGTTACTTTGAAAAGATTGGATTACATTGATGCATAAGGAAGATTCAAGTCTATGATGGCTTGGGTTCCCATAAGAAGGCGGTTTGAAGGATCCTTCCAAACAGGGGAGGATATGTAAAATATTAATGAAGATCACTTTTGTTCAGATGGATGCACAGGCTAAGAGGAGGCAAGAGTGCAGCAAAACAAAAGAAGAATCCAAAGAAGAGTGCATCAAAAGCAGAAAGACCAAGAAGATAAAGTGTTTGGAAGAATCCTCTCAGTAAAGAAAATGAAGGTTTAATTCAATAAACTTGATGACTTGAAGGTAAATCACAAGTTTAGGGGAGGATTGTTGGGAATTAAACACTTTAGAGTTAGTACTGCTAAGCCAATAGTTAGTACTGCTAGAAGAAAACAACTCGTACTGCTTAAGATTACAACTGCCAGTACTAAATCAGTCAGTTAATATTGCTAGAGTAAGTTAGTATTGCCTATACTAATTTAAGACTATTGAAGAACTTACTACTGCTGGTTATAGAGTTACTACTGTTGGTTTAAGATTACTGTTGTTGGTGAGAAAGTTAATGTTGCTGAAAGTCTTCTTGTTGTTTCAACTGAAGTTAATGCTGATTAGTCAAACAGAAGACTGAAGATTAATGATGATTGAAGAGATTAATGCTGATTGAGAATTTTACTAAATACTTAGGAAAGTATTTAATATTTAGTCTTTGTATTTAATATATTTGACTAAATATTTAGGAAAGTATTGTAAGCTCATTAGGACTCCTTGGTGTATAAAAGGAGATCCTAAGGCATCTAGTTTATCATCTCATACATCTCATTTATCTCAATCATCTCATTCATCTCATTATCATACACATACCTACACAACATCTCATTGTAATAGCTTTAAGGTTGTAACCCTAGTACTAAGATAGAGTACTCGTATTATTATCATTAATAATATTGAAGCATTTTGTTACATCGTGTGTTCATTCATTCATATTCACTGTTTCATTCTACTGCATCATTGTCATTATTACTGTTTCATTGATAATACTTCTAGAGTATTAAAGTGTAGATTCCGTATACACTTTAGTATAAACACAAAGTTTATACAATTGTTATTTTGGATTCATCCAAGGTAACATACTCTTTACAAGGTAAATAATTGATCAAGGCGTGGGATCAACAAGACTCGATAAAAATTGAAAATAACATTCCGGGTTGTCTCTCAGCAAGCACTTTTGTTTACAGAAAAGTCTTTAAGTTAGACTTGCCCCAATTTACTCCCATCCTTATAAAACAATTTGGGGTTCGAACGGGATGCCAAATGGCACATACAAATTCTTGATCAGGAAAATGAATGACATCCCTTTGTTAAGATAATTCCAAGTCATGATATTAAAATTTAATTCCTTGATAAATATTCCAGTTTTGAAAAATTTATTAGATGTATCATGACTTGTTTCCAAAAGCTTATTTGACCCATGTGCATAGGCACGAACATCGGTATTTATTACATCAGGTAACGGTTTGACAGATAAATCCACCGAAGAGTGTTCAATATCGACTTTATCATTATCATTGTATGTATCTGTTTTTAATTCATCGAGATAAATTACATTAAAAGGAAATAGATCATTAAAGTTTAAAACGTTTTGTTCCTCTTCATCACATTTGGACAATGATGTTTCACTTTTCAAATCAAATTCATCGATATGTTGAGGATTTAAAACAGGTTTAGTTGAGAAATCTAATTTAGACGTTTGAGCATCATTGTAAACAATGGCTGGAAATTCATTCTCAAGATCATTAAAGAAGTCTAAATCATCAAAACAACTGACCGTAGGCTCGGGTGAATGAAGCAAAGGCATATTGATTTTATCATTATTATTTTACGAATCCGATTTTAAATTGTTGATAGAAATTATTTTGTAAGAAAATGATTTTTTGTTGAAAATTACCGTGCAATCTTCATCGTCGGATTCGTCAAACGATATTCTAAATTCAATTTCATCATTGTTAAGGGAACTTACCGTAGGCTCATACAAGAGTGTTGCTTTAAATGTTAATGTGTCATTAAAGACTATAGCTGGGAATTTAGTTTTAACATATCTGAGGTCGTGAACGTCTTCATTATCCCAGATCTTACCATACGTAGCAGTTTCCCAGTTATACACCTTACCACGCCTACGAGATTTTTCTTCCTCTAGCCTGATATACTCCTCCATAGTAATGTTAGGGTCATCCATTTTAACCTGTAATAAATTCGCTAGGAAAGAAAACTGTCAAATCGTTTAATACGTCGTATTCAGTTGATGTTTAGAGTCGAATACGTTGTGTTGGTTTAGAAAAAAATTATACGCCGTATTCAGTATTTGACTCAGAAAGTTACAGTGAATTGTAACAATGCAGAAAACACACAAACACAATATGCAAACTATACAATGCAGAAAACAAACACACAAAACAAGCACACAATTAATGACAAATAAACAAAATATACAGAATATACAAAAATATATACTAATCCTAAGGGTTATATCTAATCTAATGTTAAAAACCAAAATAAAAATCAAGATTAATTTTCACTCCCTTGCAGCGGGGCCAAAAACTTGATGTGTCATTGTGTAAGTGTTATTTATGTATCAAGTTTTAATATTTATTTTATGCCGACTATACCTAAAAACAACACTTTAACTGGCAGTGTACCTGGTCAATTATAGTTTCGTTGGTAAGTAGGGTGTCGATCACTAAGAGAGAGAGCGTTAATTCCTAATTCTATCAGTATTTTAGTTATCTAAGTTAAACCTAAAACTAATGCAAAAAGGAGGGTTTCAGCCTGAGAGACTGGCATGGATTTGTGTATCTAACCTAAGGTTTTAATGACAAGTAAAGCAATAAACACACACAAGAAGACAAACAAATGATAGAGAAGCGGTCAATCAAGATACTAATGTAAAGAAAAAAGTTTTTAACATGAATAATCGATGATAAACGCAGGTGACTTATCTCGAAGGGGCATATCATTCCTAGACTTAGGTGGGACTTCATCCTAAGACCTAGACACGCTAATCTTGTCATAATTAGATGCATCCACATAAAGCAAGCATTTGTTGATTATAATCTATCTTAGGAGATTAATAATGGTGCTCTTACTAAACCTTAGCTCATGGAGACTTTACCCACTTACTGCTTAACGACTTTTTATATACTAGTAGTCCACTATTCGAGTCCTTACCAATGGAATAAGAACGTACTCGTTGATACCAAGGTCACCTTATGGCCAACTAAGCTCACTAAACTAAAGACAAGGATAGGTCAATATTTGTGATCCTATCATTCTAGATATATAAATTGCAATATGGAGAGCTATCTCAGACTCTTAGCCTATGCCCAAACAACACCAAAGTTGCAGCGCATTAAACATGTAGGACTAGACCTAGTTGAATGATAGGTCGTATACTTAAGCACGTAAACGAATATAAATTGATAAACATAAACAACAATCAACGATAAATTAAGCAATCAAGATAAACAAACCAAACATTAGATCTTCATAAACATGGCTGATACCTAAAGGTATCAACCGATAGTCATTGTAAAAATACACACGGTTTGATATATGAATGATTAAAGTAAAGAAACCTCGATCGAACGTGTATTCGGTTGCGCCAAGATTACAAGAATTTTCCTATGATCTTTAGGCTCTTTTCTGACCTTCTAGGCTCCTTTATTCATCTCTTGGTCGACTTGGTGGTTTAGGGATTCACTTGCATACTTAAAATTGAGTTTTGGGTCGTCTATATATAGGGTCTGATAGTCGGTTCGATACGACGTATCCACCGATGTGGGATACGGTGTATTGGGCTTTCCTGGAGTAAGGACCACGTTTGATATCTTCCAGAATCTTCGTATATAATAAATCTTGGATATGGTGTATAGAAGTTCCTGGATACGGTGTATTGGGCTTTATGTCTTTGTGGTTTCTTGTGAAGTATAGGCACGGATACGTCGTATCTTTTTGATAGATACGGCGTATTGATGTAAAACCAATTAATTCTTCATTGTTGACCAAAGTAGTATATATGGCGTATCGTTGATGTGGATAGGGCGTATTCTTCAAAGTCAGGCAATGGTCTTTTGATTCGTCAAAGTCTTGGATACATCGTATAGGTCTAGAATAATACGGCGTATTTGCTGTCATATCAGTAGACTTTCTTGAACTCTTCATTTATGCTCTAAAATGCGTGCCTTTTTCTATGTTTCACCAATTACTCCATAATTACTGCAATTCTCATATATAAATGATTAAGTAACAATTCTTTGCAATAACTATACAAAATGGGTTAATATCGTGGGATAAACGATGCTATAAAATAGATGTTATTTGATGTCATCAATCACCTCATAGCCCTCCTATGGCCTTGTTGACCTATGCTTAGCTTTTACCAATTTCCATAGGGTTTCCAAATCTTCCTTGTCAAAGCTTTTAAGAATATGACTGAAGACTAAATACATCTTTGAACTTCCATCAGCCTTGATTATCTGGTAATATGTTTTCTTCCCTTTTTTATAAATCATGTAGTCAACAATGCTTGGAGGCTTAGTTGCCAATGGAATAGCATTAATTGCTACTTCCTCTTTATTAGGAACAACTTCTATTAGACTTTGAAGCTCAGCTATTTCTTTATCCTCTTCTAATTTTTGGTTTTTAGAGCTTTCTTGTTCCAGCTCTTCTCCTGCTCTTTTAGAGCTTCCTTCTACTCTTATCTTTCTGCTTACTACTCTTACTTCACTGCCTTCCACCAATTCTGTATCCATATCTACAAATGTGTTTACCCTCTTCATAGCTTTGTTAAATAACTTCTGAATATCGTTAAAGCTTTTGTTCTTCAACTAATTACGCTTGTATCTAGCCATGTTTTTTAGATAAGTAGACATTGTTTTTCTCTTTTGAGCTTTAGTTGGTGGTTTGTTTCTCTTTTCTTGATTTTTCGTTGCTGCAAAGTGTTTCTTTCTTGCTTCTAAGAGTTGTACAAACAATTTGGACTTTTCTTCAATACTCAACTTTTCTTGTTCTTCTGCTTGCATTTGTTGAGCCATTTGATAATCAGCATCTATCATTGCTTGCACATTATCCCATGTAACAATGTTGGCTTCTTCTTCTCTTTGAGCTTTTTCTCTGGCAAGCATTTCTTCTTCTTCTTCAGCTTGTAACTTGAAAGCAAGTTCTTCATCAAGACCGATTTGATCTTTCTTCTTTATTTTCACAGGTTCTTCTACCATAATCCCTTTGCCTTTTTTCTGTGCCTTGACCTATGATGGTTGTTGAGAAGAAACTGTTGGTGTAGTTGCTTGCTCCTCTTCATGAATAACAGGCCCTTCAGCCTTAGGTCTTGTGCTTGCAGCTGTAACTGTTGTAGTAGCAGTTGTTGTAATTGTACCCTGCTCTGGTTCTTGTAACATAACCTTGTCAGCCTTTGGTTTTGCACTTTTCAAAGCTGCAAGTGCTTGAGCTAAAGTAACTTCATTAACACTTAAGTTCACATCTTTAGAAGCAACTTTAGTTTCAACAACCACTTCATCACCAACTAAGTCATGTACTCCAAACATATCTGTATCAGCATCAAAATGAATACTAACTAAGTTAATTCCTGCATCAGCATCAATATCAGCTATCCTCCCCTATTTGGATGCATCCTCTTGATCACCCAAACTAGCTTCATCAAAGGAAATCACTCTTGCAGATCTACCAACCTTCTATAATCTTTTGAGCTTGTGAGTTCTTGACCCTCCTTTCTTTTCTAACTTCTTGACTCTCGGTTTCAAACTTGTAATCTACTGAGCTTGAGCAGTCTTTGTGTTCTCTAGGTCAAGGACTCTTTGTTTCAATTTGGTAAAAAATTCCATTAATTCCTTAAGTTTTGTTAGGAATTTTGTATAACAGACTTAATTTTGTTAGTATTATAGTTAGTTCTGCTAGTATAATAGTTAGTACTGGTAGAAGGATTATCATAGTTAGTACTGGTAGTGTTAAAAAGTTAATACTGCTTATGTAATAGTTAAGTCTGCTTATGCAGAAATTAGTTAAAGTTAAAGATATGTATGAGATATCTTAGGAAAGGATATGCATTATCTTTATACGTGTTTTGTAAAGCCCATTAGGGTTTCCTTAGTCTATAAAAGGAACCCTAGTCATAGTTAGTAGAGATAGTTCTACATAAGATCATAGAGATCGAATAGTAATCATAGTTTGTAATCTGTAACCTAGGCAGATTCAAAGTTAAATATAAAAGTTCTTTTGTGGTATTCATTATTGTTCTTCTTAGCAGTATTGATTAGATTCTGCATAAACAATATTGCTCACTCAGTGTTTCATTATTGTTACTTTAGATTTATCTAAGGCAACAAACCCTTTACAAGCTAAAGGTTTAGATCTATTCATTAAATCAATCCAACAAGTGGTATCAGAGCTTGTGTGGAAACTCTTATTAAGAAGAACTAAACTGTAAGATGGCGGAACAAGACATTCCTCCACCCACAATCACTGCAATGAAGATCCCTATCATCAGGAAGGGAGAGTACGATATATGGAGCATGAGAATGCGCCAATATATCTGTCATACAGACCATAATCTATGGGATGTTATTGTCAATGGAGATTTAGAAGAAGAGCCTGCACCAACAACTGGAGAAACTTCTGCTCCTCCTGCTCCTAAGACTGCCAAACAACTGGCTGCAAGAAGGAATCAGGAAAGAGTTAAAAGCATCTTGCTTTTAGCAATACCTGATGAATACCTCCTCAAGTTTCACAATGTTGCTGATGCTAAATCACTCTGGGAGGCAATCAAATCGAGATTTGGTGGTAATGTAGAATCCAAGAAAATGCAGAAAAATGTTCTAAAACATCAATTTGAAAATTTTTCTACTGCATCAAATGAAAGCTTGGACAAAGCTTATGATAGATTCCAGAAACTGATAAGTCAATTGGAGGTTCATGGTGCTCCAATTTCAAAGGAAGACATCAACCAGAAGTTCCTTAGAAGCCTTCCTTCTTCATGGAATCAGATTGCCCTCATCATGAGAAATAAGCCAGACATTGATGAGATTGATATTGATGACCTTTACAACAATCTTAGAGTGTATGAAGATGAATTGAAAAGGTCTTCAGGTTCCAACTCTGCTTCTCAGAATTTGGCTTTTCTCTCCTCTGAAAATACTAGCAGTACTAATGAAGTTAGTACTGCCAGTGGAGATTTTAGGGTTAGTACTGCTGGTGGAATTAATCAAGTTCCATCTACTCCATGTGCTCATGATATAGCTTACTCCTTTCTTGCACAACCAACAACCAGTCCTCAACTTGAGAATGAGGATTTTTAGTAGATGGATGGAGATAACTTGGAGGAACTAGATCTTCGATGGTAGGTGGCTATGTTGATTGTCAGAGTAAAGAAGTTCATTCAAAGGACATGAAGGAATATGGACTTCAAAGAAAAACGACATGTTTCTCTTGATAAGTCAAAGATTGAGTGCTACAACTGTCACAGAAAAGGGCATTTTGCTAGAGAATGTAGATCTGGAAGGAGTCAAGGAAGAAGATCTAATGGTGACAATGGCAGGAGCAATGCACCAACTAATGAATCTTCATCACAGTACTAGTGGCCCAAAAGTAAGATGGTCTAGGTGGGCTATGAATGGGACAATGATTTTTGAAGTAATATACCAGTCAACTATGCTTTGATGGCCCAAGTCCTCTTCAAGCTCATCAAGTTCTTCTGACAGTGAGGTACAATAATGTTCTAAATGTCTTGAATCATTTAAATGTCTTCAAAAGAACTATGATACTGAAAGAGAAAAGAATAACAAAGCAAAACTAGAAATCAGGGGTTATGAAATAGCATTAAAGTCACTAGAATCCAGGATTATTAGACATGAAAAAATGAGTTAGCTTAGGGTGAGAAATATGAATTTTAGAATTATGTGCTTAAATGTAGAGAAATAAAGATTAACAACTTAAATCTAGAATTAGAGAAGGCTGTTAAAGAAAGAGATGAATTAAAAGATAAGATTGCTAAATGGGAAGAATCGACCAAGAATCTTGAGGAAATACTTAAAAGTCAAATGAGTGCTAGAGATAAAACTAGTTTAGGTTATAGCACACAATTGAATGAATTAAGTAGCAATCATGAAACTGATAGTGAGAACAGTTTGAGTATTTTTGATGGTAGATCAAGTGATGATGAGCATATACCAGAAAATGATAGATTTTCAAAGAATGGGTATAAAGTTGTTCCCCCTCCCATTACAGGGAACTTCTTAACCCCAAGAGCTGATATATCTTTTGCTAGGTTAGATGAATATGCCATAAGGAATAAAATCATTGAGTCACAAACAACTGAGCTTAATAATAAAACCGATGAGACTGCAGGTAAAACAAATGATGCAAATACTGAAAAGTCTAAGTCAGTCAGTAAGTCAGTTATGTCTAATCCTAAGATTAACAGTGATAGTGTTATCATTGAGGATTGGACCTCAGATGATGAGGAGGAAGTGTCTTGAGTACAAAAAGTTAGACCTGAGACTAAAGATGATAAATGTGGTCAAAATTCTCATAAACAAGGAGTTGGGTTTAGGAAAGTAAAAGCTTGTTTTGTTTGTAAAAGTACTGACCACTTGATCAAAGACTGTAATTTGCATGACAAAAAGAGTCAAGAGTCTAATCTAAAAAATGTGGTTAATACTGGTAAAAGGGAGGGCAAACCAGTATGGGATAAAACCAAAAGGGTTAATCATCAAAACTTTTCAAAATACCCACATTTAAGTAAGAATTTTGTCCCATCAGGAGTACAAACAAGAACAGGATTTGTTAGTACTGCTAGGCCAAGCATTAGTACTGCTAGGCCAAGTGTTAGTACTGCTAGGCTTGTTAGTACTGCTAGGCCAAGTATTAATACTGCTAGGCCTGTTAGTACTGCTAATCTAAATATTAGTATTGCTAAGCCTAATTATGCTTCTAGATTTATTTACCCAAGAATGGATAATGTAAGACCAAGAGGCTCATGTTCACCTATCAAGAGGTCTTACTACACAAAACCAGCCTTTAGACCCAAAGACTTAAAACAAGATGTTAAAACTTTTGGGGTTAAAAACATGACTACTGCTGGGAAAAGAGCAATAGTTAATACTGGTAAGAGTAAGCTGGACACTGACCTTAAAAAGTCAAGATAGGTTTGGAGGCCTAAGGGAAATTACCTGGATCATGTGTCTAAAGACAGTGGATCATTCATGCTCAAGAAGGTTGAGTATGTTGACCCAAAAGGGATTTCCAAGTCTATAATGGCTTGGATCCCTAAGAGATACTAATTCTCTTACTTTTTGTGCAGGGTAATCCAGAGATCTTGTTACGAGATCATGCAGTGGTGGATAGTGGTTGCTCTAGCCATATGACTGGCAACAAAACTTATTTTTAGATTATGAAGATTTCAATGAAGGCTTTATGGCATTTGGAAGTGATCCCAAAGGAGGTTAAAATTGTAAAGGATAAGCATGGATTTGAGGATGGATAGAAGTTGTGCTGCAAAACTCATATATGGTCTGTAAGTACTAAGTATTAGAGTTAATTCTGGTAGTCTACAAGTTAATTCTAGTGGACTACTTGTTAATTCTGTGGACTTAAAGTTAATTTTGGTAGTCTATAAGTTAATGTTGGTAGTCTATATGTTAATTCTGGTAGACTATATTAGTACTAGTAGACTAATTTTAATACTGGTAGATGACTGTTGGTGCTGGTTAGGGAAAATTGACTTTTCTTATTTTAAATATTACCATTAGAGATTTTTACGGCGCATACTTCTAACATAGGTTTTCTATTTGGATAATTACTGCACTTTCTTCAATAAAATATCTTTCTTTACTCTAAAGAAACTTCTTTTACACATGGTCCAATAATAAACCTTGTTATTCATCGATAAAAACTCAATTCCCTCTCTCTTCCAGCACTTAGTAATTCACTCGCATCAAACCCAGGCTTAGATTTTCCATTCTTACGATTTCTGTTCATCAACGAGTCCATATGGCCAACCTAAATTACTCAGACAAGCATAATATGGTCGCTTTCCTGAAGAAACCAAATGAAAGTGTTGGTTTCACTGAGGTAGTAGATTTCCTTAAAGGTACATCTCTCAGGTATGCCTTAACTCATAATCCTACTATCTAAGACTCCATAGTCAAACAGTTCTGGCAAACTGCCACAGTCAGAACACTTGCTAATGGGACTCGACAATTAATAGCATCTATAGACTCTAAAGAGTATACTATTACTGAGGCATCTGTCAGAAGTAAACTTCAATTGGCAGAGGAAACAGGAATACATAATTTATCTGATGCTAAAATATATGTTGGATTAGCCACATTAGGGTATGTTACTGAGGGTAAATTAACTTTTTGGAAAAAGAATTTTACACCCCAATGGAAATTTTTAATCCATCATATTTTACACTGCTTAAGCCCTAAGTCTGGTGGATGGGATCAATTTGGTAGTACTATTGCTACTGCATTAATCTGTCTATCTAGCAATAGGGTTTATAATTTTTCTAAAATGATTTTTGATGGGATGGTTCATAACTTAGAGAGTAATTCAAAATTTTTAATGTATCCAAGGTTTTTACAAATTATTTTGGATATTACAACTGAAAATAAAGGAAGGTATTTAGCCCCAACTTTGACCAAAAAGCTTTTTGCAAACATGAAAAGGGGTTATGCAGGGGATATTGTACCATTGCTGCCTGCTATGTTGGCAGGGGCAGCTGTGGATCAAGGTGAAGGCTCAGCACAACCAGCTGAACCCCATCACACACCTGTTGATCCAATATTATCCACATCCCAACCACCTATTCCATCACCTATTCCATCACCACCTCATCCATCACCACCACCTCATTCACCACCTCATTCACCACCTCATTCACCACATCAATCACCACCTTTTTCACCACCTCATTTTTCACCACCTAGGTCCTATGAAGCACCTCTCCCTGAAGGTAATACATCAGGAAGTGCTGAGGATAGTATGCAACTTAAAGAATTGATGGATATTGTACCTAGGTTGGTGACCAGGATTGAAACTTTGGAGACAGAGCTACAACAGACAAAGACAACTTATGGAAAGGCAGTTCTCACCTTGGTTAAAAGGGTAAAGATTCTAGAAAAGGCATTAAAAAGAAAGACACAGAAAGTGGTAATATCTAAATCAGAGGGTGAAGAACCAGAGGATCAGGGGAGGATAATTCAGGATATTGATGATGATCCTCTAGTTTCTTTGGTAAGAGAATCCATGAGAATGAATGAGAAGTCAACAGATTTTGTTACTCCTACAAAAGCTTCAGGGGAGGCTCAAGAAGAAGATATCAGTCCTACAATCTTGGAGGCAGCCAAAACATTGTCAAAGGTTGCTTCTCAGGGTGTTAGCAGGGTAAAATCAACTGATAAGGGAAAAAGATATAGGAGGAGAGCAAGGTCTATGGCTAAAAAGATTAATACTGGATTGGATGCTGAGGATGAGATTAATACTGGCAGAGTTGAGATTAATACTGGTATTGAAGATGTTAATACTGGTAGTGCTAAAGTTGATTCTGGTACTGCTAGTAAAAGGGGTCAAAGGGAAGGAAAGGCTCCAATGGTTGAAGAGGATATCCAGGCTACTCACAAAACTAAAGAACAAATAAGACAAGAGGAAGCTGGATTGGAAGAGGCTATAAAATTGCAAGCTCAAATGGATGAAGAAGTTGCAAAGCAGATTCATTTAGATGAATTGATAGCCAAAAGAATGGCAGAAGAGGAAGCATTATCAAAACAACAAAAGAAAAGAAAAGCTCAAGTTCAATTTGAAGCTCAATATTATACTGAAGAAGATTGGGATGCTATTAGAGCTAAGCTAGAAGCAAATGCAGAGTTGACAAAAGATGTGTTGGGAAAGGATGTGCCTGAACAAGATTTTGCAAAAAGAATGGTAGATATGGTGAATCAAAGAAAGAAACATTTTGCAGAGGAAAGAGCTAAGGCAAAGAGAAATAAACCCATAACTCAGTCACAGTTTAGAATCTACATGTCAAACTATCTGAAGAATCAAGGAACTTGGAAGCTTTCTCAGTTAAAAAAGTTGAGTTTTGAAGAAACTAAAGAAGAGTTTGATAACTTAGTTCAGCGGATTGACACTTTTGTTCCTATGGATTTTGAAGCTACAAAGGCAAAATTGAAAAGATATAGAGTAGAGCTTCAGACAAAAACTTCAAAGAAACAAAAGATTGATGATAAAGAAGTTCCAGCTATAGGAGAAAAAGTTGCTGAAGTAAAGGAAAAAGAGTCAGTAAAAAGAACAAGAAAAAGAAATAAGTAAAAGGCTAGGAAAGGTATAAGTATTGACAAGAATGCACAAGGAGATTCAGAGACTGATAAAGAGGAATCAGTGGAAGCTATGAATCCTACTCCTTTGGCTACAAAATCTAATATTGTGGTAAATTGGAAGATATTTCAGCAAGGTCAAAGAAGTGTTTATCAGATAATGAGAGCAAATGGAGCTGATACAGTCTACATGAGCTTTGGAGCTATGATTAAAGACTTCACAAGAGAGGATCTTATAGAGCTGTACAGGTTGGTAATGCAAAAGTATGGAACAAATAGGCCTGAAGATGCTTATGACAGAGTGCTTTGGAGTGACCTCAGGACTATGTTTGATCCACCTCTCAATGAAGATGCTATTTGGAGCTTACCACTTCAACAAAAGATGATTAGTTAGAGGTATTATGATAAATGTGCAGTACATTGTTTAACATTGGAGGCATCTTCTATATATATGTTAGCAGATAGGAAATATCCTTTGTCAAAAGATGCTTGCCAAGTGATGCTAAAGATGAAGCTTCTAGATGGAACAATGGATGAAGTTTGTTATAAACTATTAAAGATGATTGAGAAGCAAGCTGGGATAAGAAAGTGATGAATTTATCAGTAGCAGTGGGCATATTTTTGGAAACTATGGACTATAATGGAAGAGAGAAGGGTTTGGGTGTTGGCTAACCACCACACAACAAATGGTCATCAGTTCACCATGCTTAATAGGCATAAGAACTGGCTAGTCCAAAGCAAACGGCTTTGGTAAAGACTTCTCAAATCCGTTTATGGTTGACAGTTTACCAAAAACTGTATGGTAATCAATGCACCATAGTATTGCACTAAAGCATTGGCTACTCCAGAGCAAACGGCTACTGGTAAAGACATATCAAATCCGTTGATGGCTGGTAGTTTGCCAAAAACTACAAAGCCAACTTAGTTGGATGTTGCTGTGTAGCTGTGAAGAGAAGACAAAGACTAAAAGACAAAGTATGATCTGGTTTTTCAAAGAACATCAAACAGATCATCATTCAAGAGAAGCTAAGGACTTAAAGACATGCTTGGATACAATTCTCAAAAGCCCAAACTAAAGACAACTGAAGAAACTTAAAGTTAACAAGTGAAGTTTAAGTTTAGGGGAGGATTGTTAGGAATTTTGTATAACAGACTTAATTCTGTTAGTATTATAGTTAGTTCTGCTAGTATAATAGTTAGTACTGGTAGAGTTAAAAAGTTAATACTGATTATGTAATAGTTAAGTCTGCTTACGCAGAAATTAGTTAGAGTTAAAGATATGTATGAGATATCTTAGGAAAGGATATGCATTATCTTTATACGTGTTTTTTAAAGCCCATTAGGGGTTCCTTAGTCTATAAAAGGAACCCTAGGCATAGTTAGTAGAGATAGTTCTACACAAGATCATAGAGATCGAATAGTAATCATAGTTTGTAATCTGTAACCTAGGCAGATTCAAAGTTTAATATAAAAGTTCTTTTGTGGTATTCATTATTGTTCTTCTTAGCAGTATTGATTAGATTCCGCATAATCAATAGTGCTCACTCAGTGTTTCATCATTGTTACTTTAGATTTATCTAAGGCAACAAACGCTTTACAAGCTGAAGGTTTAGATCTATTCAGTAAATCAATCCAACAAGTTTCATACTATCCTCATCAAATCAAGGTATGTTAACTACTGTGAACAGTGAATCATTGGATGTTTTAGATATATTCTCAAACCCAATTTGAGCAATATTATCCCCCATGGTTTCTTAGCTCCTAGGTACACCACCTATACTAGTTCCTAGGGAACTTGGTTCATTAGGTGTTGCCTTGGATTGGGTCTTATTAATGTTACCCCTATCCTGCTCTGCATCTAAGCTAGTAGCAGTAGTGGCAGCCCTTTCCAAACTGTCATCCATCTCCTCATAGACAGCCTCATCTGCAACATTGTCTGTAGGACCACTAGGCTGAGGTACCTCAGTGTCCTTTCTCTTTGGCCTTCTTGATCTTTGTTTCAGTTGAGGTTGAGATGTTGATGGTTGAATAATGGTGGGTGTGTGTTGGGGATCAGTGGGCATTGTTGAACCTTCACCCTGTTCTTGTTGAGCTTGTACCATCATTGTAGGAAATAAGGGTGTGTCCCTTCCAGAAAAGCCTTTCCCTACCCTTCTCATGTTTCCAAAAATCTTCTTAGTGTGAGAGGGTGTAACATAAATCCTTTTATGATTTGACATTCCTTCCAGTTGTTTCTCCAAAAATACTTGCACAAACCTTGGATACATCAAAAAATTTACCAGACATATTCTCCAAATTCTTCACCATACTTTCAAATATGTACTTTGAAAAGTCAAACTGCTAGTTTGTAGCTAGGCAGATAATTGCAGAAGCCATAGTGCTACTAAATTCATTCCATGCAGTAGTCTTAGCACTTAGGCATTGCAAAATGGTATGAATAAGGAATTTCCATTGAGGAGAAAAGAATGCCTTATAGAATGTAAGCTTCTGTGAAAGTTTTTCATACCCCATTCTTGTAAGTTCTTCAAAAATGGTAGCATTTGGCAAGCAATCCGTACCTTCCTCATCATTCAGTTGAAGGTCATGTCTAACAGATGCTTCAATAACGATTATCTTCTTCCCATCCACTAGGGCTTGTAACTGTACTTCCCCATTGACAGTTTTCACCTTGACAGTAGCCCAGAATTGTTCAATGCACGAAGTATAGATAGTAGGATTGATCGTTAGTGCATATTTAATAGGGTTTGCATTCAAAAAATCAATAATTTGCTCAAACCCTTCACTTTCAGTGGGTTTAGACAAAAATGCGACCAAATTGTGAGTATCAGCAAACTGTAAGGTCGTCATTGTGTTGGGTTTTGATGATGAATGATGAAATTGAGTTAGGGTTTGTGATTAGAGAGTATATGATTGAATGAAATTGATTAAATAAGTGAATGAAACCTTTAATCGAAGTATTTATGAAAATACCCTCAACAGCATTAACGTTCACCAGCAGTTGTAAGTTATGCCTAGCAGCATTAACTTTCAACAGCAGTAGTAAGTTTATGCCTAGCATCATTAACTTTTAACATCAGTAGTAAGTTATGCCTAGCAGCATAAACTTTCAACTCCAGTCCAAACACTCTCTGTTTTTAATATATTCAACTCTCTTTCTATTTTTCAACTCATAACTTCTCTCAATTCTTTTACTCACCAAAACTCTCTATCCGTTTTTATTCTACATATCTCTCTTTCTGTTTTTATTCTCACCAACTCTCTCAATTCTTTTTCTTACAATTTTCACAATGTTAATTATACCAACATTATTAAGTATAACTAACAGCATTAACTTAGCAGTATTAAGTATAACTAGCAGCACTAATTATACTTAACAACACAAACTTTTAATGACATGAATAACTCTACTAATTCATACAAAACTCTATAAAAAAGTAAAGAGATAAAAGATTTTAGAGATTTAACATTCCAATACTAGCAATCAAATATTGAAATCTACTTACATCAAAAGCTTTTGTAAGTAAATCTGCAACATTCTTGTCAGTATGGATTTTAAACATATGAATCAACTTCTTTTCATTGCAATCCCTAATAAAGTGATGTCTGATCTTTATATGCTTTGTTTTTTAATGAAAAATAGGATTTTTAATTATACAAATAGTACTGTTATTATCAATAAAGATTTTGGTATGTAAGAAATTATACCCATAATCAAGTAATTGATTCTGAATCCAAAGCACTTGTCCATAACAACTTGAAGCAGCCACATATTCAGCTTCTGGTGTGGAATTTGCAACCACATTCTGTTTCTTGCATTGCCATGATATTAATCTACTTATAAGGAATTGACAACCTCCTGTTGTAGACTTCCTAGTATAATCACTATCAATGTATGCTACCAGATCAAAAGGAGAATCTTTTGGATACCAAAGACCTAATTTTGGTTGACCTTTTAAGTACCTAAAGATCCTTTTTACAGCATGAAGATGTGAAACCTTTGGGTTGACTTGGTATCTTGCACATGCACACACTGCAAACATAATATCAGGTCTTGAAAAAGTAAGATACATTAATCAACCAATCATTGATCTATATAAATGAACATCCACTTCTTCACCATCTTCATCGTTGAGCAAAACCTTTTGAGTTTCCATAGGTGTGCTTGCTGTCTTAACATCAGTAAAACCAAATTTCTTCAAAATCTCAGTCACATAGTTATCTTGACTGATAAAACTCCCATCCTCCTTCTGCTTTACTTGCAGTCCTAAGAAGAATGTAAGTTCACCCATATAACTCATCTGAAACTTATTATGCATCATCTTCTCAGACTCAGTGCATAATGACTTCTTTATAGAGCCAAAAATAATATCATCTACATACACTTGAACTAACAAAATATCACCTTTGTCCCTTCTAATAAACAAAGTCTTGTCTATCTTTCCTCTATGAAACCCATTGTCCAACAAATATGTTGACAAGGTTTCATACCAAGCTTTGGGAGCTTGATGTAGTCCATACAGTGCTTTTTCAACCATATATACTTTATCAGGGAAGTCTGGATCTTCAAATCCTGGTGGTTGACAAACATAGACTTCCTCTTCAATCTTACCATAAACAAAAGCACTCTTGACATCCATCTGGTACACCACAAAGTCTTTAAATGAGGCATAGTCTAAAAAAACCTAATTGCTTCAATTCTTGTAACAAGGGCAAAGACTTCATCATAGTCAATCTCTTCTTCATGTGTCTACCCTTGAGCAACCAATCTTGCTTTATTTTTAATCACAATTCCTCTTTTATCTTTTTTATTCCTGAAAACCCATTTAGTACCTATATCCCTTTTTCCATTTGGTAAATCCACCAAGGTCCAAACTTCTTGTAATTTGAATTGTAAAAGCTCTTCCTACATAGCCTCTATCCAGCTTAGATCCTTCAATGCATGAATTACCTTTTTGGGTTCTTGTGATAAAAAGCAAGCAAACAAGCAATTTTTAAACTCTGTATGGTTTGTTCTTTGCTGAACTGAACTAAACAAACCTTGTTCTTTCAAATTCTTTGTCATTCTTCTTGTTTGAGGTGCTGAATTCAAGTATCTAATAATTTGTTCAACTAGATGATCTTTGTGTACTCTTATATTTGGAATAGGACTGACAGGCATAAATGCATCCAAATTGTTCATGTCAGCCTCTGCACCAACATCTTCATCATCATTTGAATAGACAATATCTTCTAAAGCAGGCATATTTAGATCATCTGGAAGTTCAATGCTTGTTTTTCCACCAACGGCATTAACTTCATTTGTGCTAGCAGCATTAACATTGTTAGTGTTGTTAACATTATCATCCTTCTCTTGATTAATACTTTCACTATCTTTTCTTGGATCTTCATCAACCTTCTTCTAAGGTTTAGATCCATCATCAAGAGAACTCTTTGAACTTTGAGAGAATGGTGGATCAGCAGTCCACAATGGTAGCAGAATGTAATCTTTGCCAGGTACTGTCTCCATTCTAGCTTTACCTGCATCATCACATGCTTTTGTACCTGCATTACCATTAGACTGATTTCCTGCAACAACTGGCTTATAATTCATTGACTTTGTTAGTGCATCAATATCAAAAATCCAATTTGGTCCACTTCCTGCAATATTAGGTGTATTCTCACTAAACTGGACATGCAGGTTCTCTTTAACTATCCTTGTTCTACTGTTGAATACTCTAAATGCTTTACTATTAATTGAGTACCCAATAAAAAATCCTTCATCAGCCTTACCATCAAACTTTCCTAAGTGATCTATGGAATTGAGAATTGTAACATGGCACCCAAATGGTTTCATAAAGCCTAAAGCTGGTTTTCTACCAAGAAAAAGTTCATAAGGGGTTGTGTTATGAGGCTTAGTTACTAATACCATATTTTGCACATAGCAAGCAATATTAATTGCTTTAGCCAAAAAAGTAGTAGGTAGCTTAGAATCAGCTAGCATTGTCCTAGCAGCCTCAATTAGTGTTCTATTTTTCCTCTCAGCTACTCCATTTTGTTGAGGAGTTCTAGCTACACTAAATTCTCTCTTAATACCTTTTCTCTTACAAAACTAATTCATCTCCTTATTCTTGAACTCAGTTCCATTGTCACATCTAATTACCTTAACCCTTTGATCTATTATATTTTCTACTCCAGTTATAAAGGACTTAAGAATGTCACTAGTCTCATCCTTAGTTGCTATAATGAAAACCCAACTAAATCTACTGTAATCATCTGTGACAACTAGGCAATACATCTTTTACATTAAGCTTTTTACAAATGTTGGACCAAACAAATCCATGTGAAATATATGTAAAGGTTGGCTGATTGAACTTACAGTTTTCTACATACAAGAAGCTCTATGTTGCTTTCCCTTTTGACAAGCAACACAGGTTTGATTATTTTTAAAAAGTTTTGAAGGTAAACCTCTTACAAGATTTCCCTTAACCAGTTTATTCATAGTTTTGAAATTTATGTGTCCAAGCCTCCTATGCCTTCAGATTCATCAGATGTGGCTTTTGCAAAGAGACAAGTTAGACCTCCTTTAGGAACAATATTCTTTAAATCAACACTATACATATTGTTCTTTCTAGGAAATTTATGTAAAACTTGACTTTCATTAGTTAACTTAAAGTTTGGAGATAAAACAATACACTCAGTGTAATTAAAGAGAACACTGTTGTTTTTGTCTCACATTTATGCGACACTAAAGAGGTTAAACTTTAATTATTTTACAAAATACACATTCTAAAAATCTAAATTACCAGTTTTGATTGTACCTCTGCTTGTGATTTTCCCTCCTTTGGGGTTACCTCCAAAGGCAACATATCCTCCATCAATCTCTTCATAGTCTGTAAGTGTCACACCCCCAGACGAGGCCTGGACGGAATACGTGTCCGAGGGCGTGACTTCATCATATTTCGAACACAAGGCACGAGAGAACGACCACTAATAGACGTTTTGAAAATCATAACTCGTTGCATTATTTAAAAGTAGATAAGTTTTACAATATTTAAAAGAAATTAAACATTTGCGGAAGCGTAAGTAAAATGTAGCGGAAGCATAATTAAGTTTTGAAAAGTCAACGAGTATGAATGATACTAAAGTCTTGAAAGATGATATCATATTGCACGTAGACTCCACATAGCACGTCAAGAAGTCCAAAGCTAATCACCTGAGAAAAACATGCTAAAAACGGTCAACATAAAGTTGAGTGAATTCATAGGTTTAAGTAAAACATTTATGAGGATCAAAAACGTTTAGTGAATACAGCTTCACTCAAAGTATTATGAAAAGTGTTTAGTAATTGGAAATGTTCAACCAAAGTAGTGTGGACCACAAGATTTCAAAGCGTATGTGACAATCTTAGCAGTTTACGATTTCACATACAAAGCACATGTGACCGTTATAACAAATACAACTTCACATGAAAGTATTTATTGTTGCACTAAGCTCATGACACCGATGCTAATAACAACAGGGCATATCATATCATGCCACATAGTATTCATACCCTTAACTGGTGTCCCAAATCAAAGACCACCACAACGTACAATCGACATGACATATATCTGTTTGTTAGCAGCTAATTTAGAACCAAACCAGATAGGGGTAATTAGTCCCAATAGATCTATTTATTCATTCGCGCTCACTTAACCAATCCAATTAGCCATAGGTGACTAACGGTTCATGATAGTTCGGGCAATAGTGGTTTGTAGCAAAACTTAGGCAACACATAAACAGGAAACGATAACAGAAAATACTTGTGTCCAATGTAAAAGTAACCAACTTTTTCGTAAAAGCTTAAACTACTTAAATCCATAAATAAAAACGAATGTGATGTCAATCATGTAACGAGTTTGTAATCAACGTATAAACGAGTTTGAAATTCAGTAACGTAAACGAGCATGTTTCTCACCCCAAAAGTAGTAAAGTATATGTAAAATAAGTAAAACGTAGGGCTATGAACTCACCTCGACGTTGCAGAACAATTGGCAGATATGCAAATAATATGCACAACACAAACGAAAGACGAATCGACTCGACCAAGAAGTTGCAGTTTATCTTAACGGCTAAAACCCACTAACTTAGAATGATGAATTGGGATTTTCCGATGGATGAGTACGTCAACGCAACACGTTGATAAATGATTGAGGTTTCAAGTGGTAAGAGTTTGGTGGTTGGTTAAATAAAATAACTTAAAAAGCAAACGCAAAGTGTGTAATATATTCCGTATATATTACATATGAAAAAGAAATAATTATATAATTCATATGGTGAATTATATAATAAAGGGAAACAACCAAAAGAATAAGTCGCAATATATTATATTTTACAAGTATTATATAGAAAACGTAAGAAAATAATTGTAACAATATAATTCGACACGTTTTCAGAAATCACTGAATACATTAATAAAGAGTTCTTGCATAAAAGTAAAAACATATTTTAAAGTTACGAATTAAATAAATTACGTTCTTAAAGTTTTTTACAAAACTTATTATTTTGTCTATTAGTCGAGAATTATAAAATAATATTTCACAATTTAGTATTTCGTTTTCTTGACGGTTTTTAGTTAAAATAGTTATCTCGTTTGTAAAAGTATGGTTTTCGATTATTGTCGCGTTATTGTATAATTACATATTAAAAATCTTAAAAACTATATAACTTCGTCCGTTTATCGGGTTTCTAAAATAATAGAATTTGTAGCGAAAAATACTAAGTATATAAATTTTTATAAATTTCGGCATGACCTAGTTGTTTATGAGACGTTTCCATTTTTACCAAAAACCAATGTTTTTCCCACTTAATCAATTCCATGTCGCAATTTATCCGCGTGTTATAATTTATAACTAGACGAGACCAAATACTAACAAAAATAAGCAATACCAAACACACCCTTATTAGGTATTAAACCATGAACCAAACACACCCTATGTGCTTGTCACGCAGCCAACCAAACACACCCTACTCGGCTGTTTCACAGCCAAACAAACGAACCCTACTCGGCTATTAAAACAGCAAAAACAAACACACCCTTATACTGTCGTTAAACTCAAATCCAAACGCCCCCTTTGGGCTATAAATCCAGCGAACAAACACCCTCATAGGGCTGTCAACCACCGAAACAAACACCCCTAGCTTCTACAAAAAAAAACGCAGACTAAACGCAAAACAAACACCCGTTTGGGTGGGTAAACCAGTTTAAACAAGGGAAAAAAAGAAAAACAATCAAGAAAAAGCAAATGAAAATAAGCATAAGCAAATACAACCATCCAAACTTGTAAAATATAGGGAGTGAAATGGTGGTGGTGGGAGGTACGGCGGCTAAGCCGCGGTGAAATGGTGGAGGTGATGATGTTGGTGGTGATTTTGGCTGTGACGATGGGGTGAAGGTGGTGACGTGGAGATGATGCTGCCATGATGGTCGCGTACGTGGGTGGTGGCAGAGATGGTGGTGTGGTGCTCGGTGTGGAGATGGTGACGGGGTGGCGGTGATGTTGCTGTGGTGTCGATGGTGGGTTGGTGATGGAGAGGGAGGCGGCGGCTGGTGTTGGCGGAGTGGTGAAGGCAGCGGTGATGGAGGCTGCGGTGGAGGTGGTAGCGGGGTGTGGAAGTGGTGGGTGGCGTCGGATCTGTGGCTGGTATAATGGAGGTGTGTAGTGGCGGCTGGAAAAACTCACCGGAAATGAGGGCGGCGCCGGTGGCCGAAAATTGGAGAGGAGAGGGAAGATGAGATGGGGGCTATGGTTAACTTATGAAGAAACCCTACTTCATTTTCTATATATATTGGAAACTTTAAAATAAATGTATAAAGTCTTGAATAGTTTCGGGTTAGCATTGTAAATATTACTAGAGGGACTAAGTGTGTAATCTTTTGTAAAATATTGGTTCGAGGCTCGATTAGGCTAGTTAACGGCTTATTCAAAACACGAAAATTTCACCGTTGCGTTTAAATAGTTTTTCCCTTGAAAATGAGTATTTACTTGACTATATTTTATAAATGTTTTTATAAAATTTATTTAATGTTTATTATTTATTTTGGGTATCACGGGTAAGCTTTGCCCATAAAATAAAATTTTAATTTGAATGTTGGCATTTTTAACAAATGTTTTTGAAATAAAACATTAAATAATTTATTAAATATTTTTATTTAACAAAAGTGTTAACTAAATATAAATTTAATTATTCTTGTGTCGGTACGCATTGCGTGCGGTGCTCAAAACTTTGTGAGGCTATTTAAGTCATTTTCTGCTTGGTTTCGTGTCTCGGGTAAAACTGAAAAGTTGTCCGGAATGTCGTTTTACATCAAATTGCTTTAGAGTCCGAGTCGTGAAAACGTAATTTAGCGGGTCGTTTTTGATAAGTCAATTTAGGAATAACATATATCTTCTCGTTTTCAAGTCAAATAAGTTTGAAAAATAAATTTGAAAATGAGCGATAATAATAGTAATTATGATTTATTATTTAAATACGTTTCAAAAATTTACCGGCTACGCGGTAATCGTTTTTATGTGACCGTAAAAGGTCAAAAGTCAAAAAGTCAAGTCGGAACCAAAAGTCAAAGGGTAAAATAGTAATTTAAAATTTCCGAAAATTGTCGGGTGTGACATTACCTACCCCTTAAAAGGAATCCCGTCCCGGGATTCGATTTTTGTTAACCGATGGTGTGTCCAAGAAAAGATTTAAGATTTTAAATAACTAGTTTTAGACATGACGTTGATACTTTATTCAGCAAAATTTGATGTTTCGACACTTCTTAATAAACATAAATTTTGGCTAGGTTTGACCAGTATATTTAACCCATCAAAATAGGTATTTTAGAAAAATATCATTACAAGTTTTATGATTGATATAAACGCGTTATAAAGAAAGTCCCTTAATGGTGAAAATACCAAAGGGGAAAGTGTAGGCGCGTGGGTATGTCTGTATAAAGTTTCAAATGTTTCAGGGCAGAGATACCTGGTTTCTGATATCTGTGAGGTTCGACGATCAATATCGGACGAGGCTAAAGAATGTAAGTATTCAACTTACTTAGGAAGCACGAGGATGAATCATGGCTCAACACACCATAAGCAGACGATGCGAATTAAAGTATAACCGAACGGCTCTAACCGCAGATTAATAAATAGATGCGCTGTTGAACGAGAGATAATAATAATAACGGAACGTTGCACATAACGTTTAATAAGGAAATAGACAACCATATATGTTTGTGCTTTAGTTTAGTCAATAAAATGCGTTTTTACGAACTATTAAGTTTATGAAGATGTTATGACGTTCTTACGAAAAGTTACTATTTATAGAAAGTTTCTATTTTAGAAATGTTTTTAGTTTTGAGACGTTAATAGCATCCCCTAATCTAATCGTTTCCACATTTCCAAAAACGAACTATTGAAACCCCAGCGTCTAACCAAAATTCTTAGCTTGCAAAAAATATATATATATACATAAAAACTTGCTATGTTTAGAAATGACCAACGGCAACGACTTATCTTTTTTTTTGAAAATTCTTAAACCTTCGTTTTAATATTAAGAAGCTCTACGAATATTTTCAAAGACTTTCGGCACTTAATAAACCTTTAGAAACATTTTTAAACATCCGTTTACCCTCATTTAAAACTCGGACCAACAACTATATTTTTATAAATCACCCATGGACTTGACCATAAACTTGACCATAACACCGCCATATTTTTCCAAACTATCCAAAATTCTTTTATGCCAAAACTAATCAACCAAATTCACTATAATTCAAGCCTAACCTCATCGCCATCTTTGTTGCAACTCACAAATCTCACAACCTCTCAACAAGAACAATTTATATATCCGAAATCATCAAAAATCTTTATTAAAATATTTATTCATTTTAATAAATTTGAAAATCATAGCACAAACATATGGAGTCGTGAATCAAAAGTATAAGAATACACAGCAACAATAACTATAACAACTAGTCGTTAGTTCGAGGATAAATCAAATCCATTAGCTCAAAAGCGCACAAGTCGGTTAGCTCCACAAATAGTTCATGATCACAAGGTTTTGTAACGGCAAGAGTAAAAATTTTAAGAATGAGATAAGGTAGTTCAAGTAAGGTCTTACGGTTCTGTTGAATGGTAAGACACGATCGCGTTTCTAGATATTTTTAACGGATTCCGGTGATTATCGGGTTCGAGTTCATACTCATGTCATATCGGTAGTGTTCCCAAATCTTTAGGTCGTGTGTCGAGTTGTTCTTCTCATGAACTTTCAGTTGATGGTAGCTAGTCCTTAGGTCGATTTTCGAGTAGACGCTACATCATCGCAGTTGATCGAAAATGTCGTATCTTATTCGTTTTAGATCCGATTTTAGCGATTCTTTCGAGCACGTCTTCGTAATTACAAATTCTATCAAAATATAACATTTTTCAAAAATATGTATCTGTTATGAATAGTGATTTTTACTGTTCATAGTCTTGGTCAAAATATGTTATAGTCTTGGTTCCTTAATGAGCTAGTGATGTACAAATGAGTTAGTAAGGTTTTTGTGTGCGCATTGTCTCCCTAGGCTGCCTTATACAAATAATAAGGGGAGGGAAATGGCTAGGAAAAGTATCTTTGATATTTTGAGTTCATTTCATGCATTACTTGAAGCTATAGTGTATAAAGGTTAAGTGTAGATGTAATATTTATAAAGCTAATTTACGTAAAGTTTAATAAAACTTTGGGTATTAGGTATAAATGTGGGTATTTGTTGAAGCGTAGAAAAGTTTTGGTGGTTCCGGGTATGGCTAAATGTAATTTATCGTGAAACGTAACCAATAAAAATAAAATATAAAAAGTTGACTATTACTTTCATAAAAATAGTACATTGCTTGTTTGACGAAAACTTTAATTCGTTTAGTGTCCGTTTACGTTAAATATTAATTTTTAACTTACGCGATTTTAATTATGTGATGAAAATTTAAAAGTAAACGTGCGCGAGACTAAAAAAATAATGACGAAATGAATGAAATCATAAAATGACTTGAAAATACGGAATATTACAGTCTCCTCCGGTTAGAAGAGCCTTGTCCTCAAGGCTCAGGTTGCAACACCT